>JAGTTL010001013.1:7928-27684 GCA_036851935.1 Coregonus suidteri
AACAAAATGAGGAGAAAATGAGATATATCCAGCTGAACTGAATGGCAGACAGCAACTGCTTTATTCCCTGTTCATTGAACACAGGAAGGAAAACGTCAGGAAGGGTCCTGACCTGAAAGGGCATTGTCACGCCGATAATAGTGTTCATGTTGTTGCTGTAGAAACCCAAAATGTATTCTCCTGCATCCCTGGGTAAATCCTCCTCTGTAAATGTCACCTGAGGAGAGAAAGGGGGAGAAAGTGACGAACAGTAAAAATAGAGAGAATGGAAAGATAGTAAGTGGACGTGTGTGGATATCTGAGGTTGAGGTTGTGGGAGTATGTTTGTCAGGCTTTGTATCATACCTGTGACCCGTGATCCGCCTTGGCCCACACATATGCTACATAGTCCTTGTGATGTTTGAACCCAACCTGTGTAGACAAATCACAGACTTCAATTGACCATGGAACAATTACGCATAGCCCTAATAACCTAGTTATTGTGTGAGAGAAAATATGAAATCGCACTGCTTTGAAGTTGAAGTCACAGTTACCTTGTATATTGCAACCCAGTCCCATGAACTGCGCTGGAAGTTGGACCTCACAGTGAATCTGACTGTAGCGTCAGAAACTTTAGTCCACTCCTTCTCATACTCTAACGTTACAAGAGGAAGGTCCACTTTAAATGGGAACTGAGGGAGAGAGCAGGAGAGTGAAAAATAAACAGTGACAGATAGAAAGATCATTTCAAAGGGTGATTCTTATGTGACGACATTCTAAGGTTATAATGTAACATTGAAGGTTTTTCACCATCTCTGGATAAACATCAAATAGTGTGACTGCTGGGGTGAGAGGTCAGGGGTCACAGGGAGGTTGGATTTACATGTAATGAGAAGACAGCAGAGACAGGCTTGTGGTCGCTGCAGGTGTAGCCCATGTGACTGCGGTAGGAGTGTTGCACCACCTTGGTTGCCCCACCCAGCCACGAGGTCAGGCCGCGCTGCAGCGTGGCATTGTGGGTAGGAACAGGGGAGCCCGTACAACGCAGACGCCACAGGATACGGTCTGTCCATGCTGGCTTTCGCTTCTTACTGCTGTGAGAGGAACAGACAGAGAGATAATAGTGGGAATTAGAGGTTAGTGAATCAGTCAATAGAGGTGTTAAGAAACCAATAACTTGCCTACTGATTTTGCTGCACTCATTATGTCTAAGGCCTAGCTACATGGTCTGTAACCTGATTTGATGTGTGCATAAATGTGAGAAGTAAACGTATGCAACCAGGTGTTGAATGCATGACTCAGTAATGACTCCCATGGTCGGCGAGTCCAAGCAGATTAGTATTCGTTCAAAGGGGTGACCCAAAATAAATATATACAATAATTAAACTACAAAGAGGCATGCCTAAAATAAAGAGGTTAATTAACACAAAACAACACCGAACACTGACAGGCCGAGAAGCCTCTGTCACATACACGTCATCCTGTCGACTTATCCAGGCTTCCTGGCAGAGCACAGCCCTTGACCCGGTTGGTGCTGCTACCTGGGGATGGAGTGTGGAAGTGTATCCTGGTAGTGTGTTGCCTAACTGTGTCCTAACACTAAACAACCCCCCATATCATAACAGAGGTCAGTAAAAAGGGAGCATCACATCAATCACAAACCATTTATTGCGCTACACAGTATCACATACCTGGTGTCGTATGTGTGTGTCCCCACATCAAACTTATATGTGGGGGGGAATTTGAGAGGGCCTTCTAAGAATCCGTCTAAGATGGACTCACTGTTTTTAGCTATGTTGAGCTGCAAAACAAACGTGGGAATGGAGAGAGAGAGAGCGAGAGAGAGAGGGAAAGAGAGAGACAGACAATACCATTAAATTATCAAAGTAGCTAGCTTGACTTGATGCAGTCACTGTGTGATTGAATATTATTGGGCGTAAATTCATTTTTTGTGGTGCTATAGCTCCCTCTGTTGGTAATTAATCAACAGTCATTGTTTTCAAAGATAAACATGACTTCCATTTGGTACTCTGTTTTCAAATAAAATTCAATTTGGTCTATTTTTCATGTCAAATGAATAGATTCTACAGCTTTCTCACCTGGTCTCTCTCCCACAGCAAAGGGAGCTTATTGCTGTCAATGGCACTCTTCACCACATGAATGTCATAGTCCTCTATGCGGAAGTTAAGATCCCCAAACCAGAACACCACGCTGGGAGAAGAACACAGGATCCATTTCACCACTCTTAGCCAATGACTGATCATCAGAACACATGATGAGGACCAGGAGTATTTCCTGACCACACATGACCTGACCACCTGACCTGACTACATGATCTGACCACATGACCTGACCAAGAAAAAACAGTAACTAGGTCACAACCATGTCATAATATGTCATAACAGCTGACATAACTTGTCATAATATGGTCATAACATTGTCATGACATACACAGTGCCTTCGGAAAGTATTCAGACCCCTTTACTTTTTCCACATTTTGTTACGTTACAGCCTTATTCTAAAATGGATAAAAAAATAAAAAATCCTCAGCAATCTACACACAATACACAATAATGACAAAGCGAAAACAGGCTTTTAGAAATCTTTGCAAATGTATTAAACTTAAAAAAACATAAATACCTTATTTACATAAATATTCAGACCCTTTGCTATGAGACTCGAAATTGAGCTCAGTTGCATCCTGTTTCTATTGATCGTCCTTGAGATGTTTCTACAACTTGATTGGAGTCCGCCTGTGGTAAATTCAATTGATTGGAAAGGCACACACCTGTCTATATAAGGCCCCACAGTTGACAGTGCATGTCAGAGAAAAAAACAAGCTATGAGGTTGAAGGTATTGTCCATAGAGCTCAGAGACAGGATTGTGTCAAGGCACAGATCTGGGGAAGGGTACCAAAAAATGTCTGCAGCATTGAAGGTCCCCAAGAATACAGTGGCCTCCATCATTCTTAAATGGAAGAAGTTTGGAGCCACCAAGACTCTTCCTAGAGCTGGCCGCCCGGCCAAACTGAGCAATCGGGGAAGGGCCTTGGTCAGGGAGGTGACCAAGAACCCGATGGTCACTCTGACATAGCTCTAGAGTTCCTCTATGGAGATGGGAGAACATTCCAGAAGGACAACCATCTCTGCAGCACTCCACCAATCAGGCCTTTATGGTAGAGTGGCCAGATGGAAGCCACTCCTCAGTAAAAGGCACATGACAGCCCGCTTGGAGTTTGCCAAAAGGCACCTAAAGACTCTCAGACCATGAAAAACAAGATTCTCTGGTCTGATGAAACCAATATTGAACTCTTTGGCCTGAATGCCATATAGCCAATTGAATTTACCACAGGTGGACTCTAATCAAGTTGTAGAAACATCTCAAGGGTGATCAATGGAAACAGGATGCACCTGAGCTCAATTTCGAGTCTCATAGCAAAGGGTCTGAATAATGCTTTGTCATTATGGGGTATTGTGTGTAGATTGATGAGGATTATTATTTTTTTCATACATTTTAGGATAAGGCTGTGGGGGCTCCCGAGTGGCACAGCGGTCTAAGGCACTGCATCGTAGTGCTAGAGGCGTTACTACAGACCTGGGTTCATTCCCGGGCTGTGCCACAACCAGCTGTGGCTGGGAGTCCCATAGGACGGCGCACAATTGGCCCAGCGTCTTCCGGGTTAGGGGAGGGTTTGGCCGGGGGTGCTTTACTTGGCTCATTCCTGCTCTAGCAACTCCTTGTGGTGGGCCGAGTGCCTGCAGGCTGACCCCGGTCGCTAGTTGAATGGTGTTTCCTCCGACACATTGGTGTCGGAGGCTTAAGCTGGCGGGTGTTAAGGAGCGAGGTTAGGTGGGTCATGTTTCGGAGGACTCATGACTCCACCTTCGCCTCTCCCGAGGCCGTTGGGGAGTTGCAGCGATGAGACAAGATCGAAATTGGGGAGAAAAAAATACACATTTAATAATAATAATAAGAAGAAGAAGGCTGTAACGTAACAAAATGTGGAAATGGGAAGGGGTCTGAATACTTTCCGAATACACTGTAAGCCTCTCTAGGTTTCTTCCTAGGTTCCTGCCTTTCTAGGGAGTTTTTCCTAGCCACCATGCTTCTACATCTGAATTGCTTGCTCTTTGGGATTTTAGGCTGGGTTTCTGGGTTTCTGTATAAGCACTTTGTGACATCTGCTTATGTAAAATGTATAAATAAAGTTGATTGATTGAGATAGGCCTATCACGTACATGCTCTTATATCAGTCATCAGTCAAAAAGAGGATGTCTTGTCCTGACAGTGTTATGACCATATTATAACAGGTTATGACAAGTTATCTCAGCTGTTATGATATGGTTATGACCATAGGTGGTCAGGTGGGAAGAACTCCTGGCCCTACACATATTGTTTATATCAGCCCTCCCACATCCAAATGACCCACTCGTGGTCCAGCACACCCGAGGCTGTCCCGCCCTCAAACTGTTGTTGCTGCAGAATGCTCTCAAAGTCCTCCATGCGCTGCTCCAGGTTCCGCATGTGAGCCGGCAGGTGACAGTTCAGGAAACACACCGGGTGGCCGAACATTGTCATCCTCGCACTCACACCCCCTTTATTACCCTGGGGAGGGGAATAGAGAAATAGTGTGAAAATGTAACACACACTGATGGATAAAAGATGGATGCTCTCCAAGCCTTTGTAATCAAACATCCAATGTGATAAGGATGAAAGGACAGATGGTATTTTTGAATCGTCTGTATCAAAGTGCCAGACAGCCAGACAGTCCAGCTGCTCTGACCTCAGAGAGAAGGAGACTGCTCCAGCAGCCAGTAGTGATGCTGACATCCACCCACACAGGAAGGTCACACACACACACACACACACACATCTTCTTCTCTCGCTCTCTCTCCCTGGCATATTAACATATTTTAATGCAATCTAAAAGCTATGGGTTGCCAGGGGTGACACTCACCCAGTAGCCCCCGAGGCCTGTGCGTGTTTTCTCTGTCTGCAAACCCCTCAGAAATGGAAGATGGCAAAATTTAGAGAACACCAGCAACAGCACCCCCTGCATACGCTGGGACGCCACCTACAGCGATATAGGGGGAGGTGAAAGAGAGAGAGAGAGAGAGAGAGAGAGAGAGAGAGAGAGAGAGAGAGAGAGAGAGAGAGAGAGAGAGAGAGAGAGAGAGAGAGAGAGAGAGAGAGAGAGAGAGAGAGAGAGAGAGAGAGAGAGAGAGAGAGAAAAACTGTATCCACAGAGATTGAGACAGTGACTGGCACAACATAGCGAGTTAACTCTATACTGACCAGCACATATCCAAAGCGACTGAGTGTGTCCATGCAGAGCTCACTCCATTGGTCGGTGAAGAGAGCGTCCTTCAGCCGCTTGTTTATCATGGAGTTCACTTCCTGTAGCCTGAGTGGGGAGGAAGAGAGGAAGAACAACTCATAACTCAGTGGAAGGAGAAGAGGAATAAGAAGAATGTTTAGATGAATAGATGAGGTGACATCAGTAGTAGAGGAGAGATCAGAACAGTGATAGAGGTATGATGAAGGAGACATTCAATGCTGTCTCCCTGGCACCGTTTTGATTGGAGCAGAAGCTCACCCAATGATAAACATGTCTGTGCTCCCATCGCCAGCATGCGGCCCAAACAAAGAGGTGATGTCATCAGGAGGAACAGCAGAGCCCACATTCCATGTGACAATGTGAACCCTATCAGAGGACAACACAGGGGGTAATGCACATCCTACATTACCAGTAAAAACACCTACATGAGTTACACTTTACATGCACTACATGGCCAAAAGTATGTGGACACCTGCTTGTCGAACATCTCATTCCAAAATCATGGGCATTAATATGAAGTTGGTCCCCCCTTTGCTGCTATAACAGCCTCCACTCTTCTGGGAAGGCTTTCCACTAGATATTGGAACATTGCTGCGGGGACTTGCTTCCATTCAGCCACAAGAGAATTAGTGAGGTTGGGCATTAGTGAGGTGGGGCGGCACACAATTGGCCCAGCGTTGTCCAGGGTAGGGGAGGGAATGGCCGGCAGGGATGTAGCTCAGTTGGTAGAGCATAGCGTTTAACAATGCCAGGGTTGTGGGTTCGATTCCCATGGGGCACCAGTATGAAAAAAAAACAAAAATCATGTATGCACTCCCTAACTGTAAGTCGCTCTGGATAAGAGCGTCTGCTAAATGACGTAAATGTAAATGTAAATGTTGAGCGATTAGGCCTGGCTCGCAGTCGGCATTCCAATTCATCCCAAAGGTGTTCGATGGGGCTGAGATCAGGGCTCTGTGCAGGCCAGTCAAATTCTTCCACACCGATCTCGACAAACCATTTCTGTATGGACCTCACTTTGTGCACGGGGGCATTGTCATGTTGAAACAGGAAAGGGCCTTCCCCAAACTGTTGCCACAAAGTTGGAAGCACAGAATTGTCTAGAATGTAATTGTATGCTGTAACGTTAAGATATCCCTTCACTGGAACTAAGGGGCCTAGCCCGAACCATGAAAAACAGTCCCAGACCATTATTCCTCCTCTACCAAACTTTACAGTTGGCACTATGCATTCAGGCAGGTAGCATTCTCCTGGCATCCTCCAAATCCAGATTTGTCCCTCGGACTGCCAGATGTTGAAGCGTGATTCATCACTCCAGAGAACGCGTTTCCACTGCTCCAGAGTCCAACGGTGGCGAGCTTTACACCACTCCAGGCGACGCTTGGCATTGTGC
This sequence comes from Coregonus suidteri, assembly GCA_036851935.1. Taxonomy (NCBI): domain Eukaryota; kingdom Metazoa; phylum Chordata; class Actinopteri; order Salmoniformes; family Salmonidae; genus Coregonus; species Coregonus suidteri. The sequence goes on from JAGTTL010001013.1 coordinate 14,640, forward strand.
ATGGTGATCTTAGGCTTGTATGCGGCTACTTGGCCATGGAAATCCATTTCATGAAGCTCCCGACGAACAGTTCTTGTGCTGACGTTGCTTCCAGAGGTAGTTTGGAACTCTGTAGTGAGTGTTGCAACCGGGGACAGATTATTTTTACTCGCTACGCGCTTCAGCACTCGGCGGTCCCGTTCTGTGAGCTTGTGTGGCCTACCACTTCGCGGCTGAGCCGTTGTTGCTCCTATATGTTTCCACTTCAAAATAACACAGTTGACTGGGGCAGCTCTAGCAAGGCAGAAATTTGACGAACTGACTTATTGGAAAGGTGCCATCCTATGACAGTGTCACGTTGAAAGTCATCGAGCCATTCTACTGCCAATGTTTGTCTATGGAGATTGCATGGCTGTGTGCTCGATTTTATACACCTGTCAGCAACGGGTGTGGCTGAAATAGCCAAATCCACTAATTTGAAAGGGTGTCCACATACTTTTGCAGGGTAGATTTGCAATCATAACTGTGTAGTAATGTAATTATTATGTAATAATGTATAGCTCAATGTTGAGTGTTGAACCCATACTGTACACTTACTTGACTCAAAATGTTAAGTGACCAGTGAACATATCATAGTCAATGCCTTGACCCTAGGGTAAATGGAGACTATACACTGCACCTACAGGAACAATCCAAACTAATTTCAGTAGCAGTGATTTTAGTGGTTGTGATTGAACAGAAGGAGAGAGAGAGAGAGAGAGAGAGAGAGAGAGAGAGAGAGAGAGAGAGAGAGAGAGAGAGAGAGAGAGAGAGAGAGAGAGAGAGAGAGAGAGAGAGAGAGAGAGAGAGAGAGAGAGAGAGAGAGAGAGAGAGAGAGAGATAGAGAGAGAGAGAACTGTCTGGGACCTCTGCCAAGGAAATGTGCAGCCTGCATGCATTCTGTCTAGTTCAGACCACTCATACTGAGATGTATGGCATTTGATTCATATGACACACTCTGGCTCACATCAACACATCATACTGTAAATGGCTTCTATAACTGAGGCTGGGTTCTGCCTAGCTGGTTTGCCATGCCAAGCAGGGAAAGAGAGAACAATCTCCATGGAGACAACAACAACAACTTTAGAACAAATGTCATATACAGTGGGCATGCTACTGAAATAGTACTTGGCGTCATCATTCGTGATCTGTCTCACCTGAAGCCGTAATCTGTTTCTCCTTCAGTCTTGTCAGTCTGTAGCTGGTTCTCCACAGAACCCCCAGGGGAGCTGGTCCTATGGGGCTGTGGACTGGAGCCTGGTTTGGGGCTGAGGCTGGATGGCGGGGTGAGGCAAGGCTGAGGCAGGTTAGACTGTGGGATGAAGCTGTGAGGACTCTGAAGGCTGTGGGACAACAGGGAAGACTCTGTAGGGGACTGGGACAGGGAGATGGGGTTGTGTGGTCCAGGAATGCGGTTTGGAATAGAGGCCTTATCCTTCGTATCAGCCTCTGGACCTCTGGAGGAATTCAGTGCAGTGGGTCTGGGACGGCTGATATTGACTGGAACTGCAGGACTGGACCCAAGCTGTACATGCTCAGGCCTCACCTGGTCTGGCATCTCACGTACACCTGAGGCCTGAACTGGACCCAGTCCTGGGAGTTTCCCAGACCCCACTATGGGACAGGTGATAGAGGTGTCCTGGGCTGTTGGTTGAAGGGGTAGAGCAGGTCCTGGAAAAGCATTCAACCCAGGTTGTCCAGAGAGTCTCGCTGGATCTATGCTGCTTTGTTTCTGTTGCATTTGATCCATCAACCTGATTAGTAACCACAAATGATGTGGAAGGGATGGGAGAGCGTTTGTTAGATAGAGAGAGTGAACAGATGGGAGAGCAATTATGAGAGAGAGTGGAATATGCAGTCTGCTGGGCTAGGTGTGTAACCGATGCAAATGTAGAATGAGAAGATGAGTGACCTGTGTTTGTTTGTCCTTCACAACCCCTTTCCTCATCCCACCTCTGGTCACAGAGTGTCTCCATTTATCACTAAGCCCTGTGGCCCGACTGCGAGGGGGTATTGGCATGCAGCCAGAAGGGGGTGGGGGAACTGGCTCACATTGAGTACCTGTCCACCTCCTGCCTCCCAGTCCCCAGACATCACTGCTGACATCATAACCATACTGAACCATAGGCAGGCGGTGGGAACCAACTTTCTACCCCATCCTGGTCTACTTTCCTGTTGCTTAGCAACACATTTCAGTCCCCTAGTCCAACCCCCTTTCTATCTCATTACTCCCTGCTCCATTCCCTCCTTGCATCTTCTCTTTCAACTACTGTATGTTATGGAGATGGAGGGAAAGGGTGGGCTTTTCTACCATTCAAACCAATCTATCATGCCCCTCTGCCTCAGTAAATGCAGGTAGAACAAGGTATCTCTCTAATACACTCTAACACACACACTATCTGTGGCAGCGAGATAGTCTCAGATGGAACACTAACCCACTGCAGCAGCAGATATAGCACAAGAACACAATGGGTCAAAACAATTTATTTTCACAAAGATTGCTATTTTTCTATTCACTATAATGGGGATCCATTTGCTAACAATGCCTGCAGTACCGTGGTCGGCCTTGAACTTCCGCAGAGCTGGAGTCATATTGGTGGACTACAAGTGACCTAGAGCAGCGATTCCTAAACTTGTCTGTTTGGGGGACCACCAAATCACCGTCAAAAGCTCTCGAGGCCCACCATTCGCAAAGTTACATAAAATATATTTGCGGTCAAATTTAGCACACATTTGCAGTGAATGTAACAAATTAAAGGCCTATTATTATTATTGTTAACGATTTGTATTGTGAAAAGTAATGTACAATTGCTTATAACACCATTAATACTTCCAACTGTTATTTATTTTTGAAGAAAAAATTATCTTAAAATAAATATAATCTAAAAATAAACAATTCACGGACCACCTGCAGTACCCCCCATGGCCCACAGGTTGGAAACCACCAACCTAGAGATGATATTATACCCATCTGTAACACATCAAAGATTACATCAGATCTATAACATCACTTGAGACAGGTCTACTCAGCCATGCACCTCTTTGCTACGACACACTCTGAACTATGAAAAATGTAAAACAAGAATGTATGATCAATCAACATGCAATAATAATCACATACATACATGCTGTGGGGTTGCGCACACTCTCTGTGACAAATAATGTACCTTTCATCTGCAAGGTGAAATGCTTCGCCGGGGAATCGGTCTCAAACTGGCGCAAGGCAGGGCATGATGAAATAGACCTATCCAATTGAATTGGTCCAGGATATGGACACAAATATCTATAGGCCTTCAATCGTCAAAACGCCAGCACTTTACGGTTAACGGTTTTCTTCTAGACTCATCTGAAATATACTACGCCCCGGTGAATGACAAGTCGATACCGTGGCGAATGACAGCCCGTGAGTGACACTCGCGCGAGTTGTCAAAGGTGAAAAACTGGGCGCTGGTCCCGGTACGCGAGTTTAGTGTCCTAAAACGTGAAAAACAGTAGCCTAGTGCCTGATGTCCAGTAAACACAGCATCCTTGAGATAGGTTACTTACTGGTGGAGCTTCTGTGCGCGTGATACCGACTGTCCAGTTAACGGGCCAGTTGCCTGCGCCTCGATCCTGCTTACCTGCTGACTGACCCGTGCAACTGTTTTCCTAGAGAGGAACCAACATCACTCACACACCGTCCTGAGAATGTCTGATTAAGAATAGTCCGAGGAGACTGTAATAAAGGCAACCAAGATGAATCTCAACCTCCAAATTCAGCTGACGTTGTGACTATGATTCCATAAATGAACTGAGCTCTGTCGTGTCAATGATGTAATTAATCCGAGAGTTAGTCGTACACCCGCACACAGAGAATTAAAATGTCACAACGTCAGACAGGTTGCTAGGCTACCTTAAAGCGCAGACTAGTGTAATGATATCGTTATTACAGGACACTGCGCAAGAGCGCCCGGAGTTGGTGCCCCAGGTGACCACAATGCTTGAGCGCGTTTAATAATATTTCAAGTAAAATCACTCTGACAGGATCGGCAGAGATTACATCATTTAACTGTGAACTATGATTGCCCGTTTAAAGCGTAAAATGTAGGCTACTGGGATGGATCTGATTAATCTATCTGGTAAAACAGAGTAGGCCTATGTCATTAAACTCGAGGTGTCAAAAAAAAAAATACACCATCCTCCCCAATGTTAAAAATATTGATCCCCACCTATTGTAAAAATATATATATATATATTTAATTATATCAAAATAATGTTTACGACCACAAATAACAAAGACTGTAGCGATCCTGTGTTTAGAAACATGGATATAGACTTTGCCACTTCCGCATAGTTTAGTGGCACGGTCAATGCCAAGCAGGCCTATGGGCTAGAAGGTTGAGAATTCACGGACCTGACACGGACGAGCTCACTCTCCCTGCCTGTTTCATTACACTAGGATCAGCTAGGGGGAAATCAGATTTTCCACATTTTGATGCTATCTTTATAATTATATAAAATATATGCAACAAATTGTCCACCAACAGGTTTTTGTGCCAATGCACCACACAACCAATAAGCAAATTATACGGACTTCCGGCACTTCAACGTCATGGTTTGCGTTTTCACCACTACCACGATCAAATAGACTATGTAAATCTCAACAAACAGAAAATACATCCCTCCGTTGTACCCAGTATCGAAGGCTTTGCTTGACAATCTCCAAATGTCATTAATCTTTTTGGTGTTTTGTAACAGATGTCTCTTTCCATTCATCAAATGACGTGGCTGGTGCACAGTTTGGATGCTGGAATTATATTTTGGACAAAAGTGCACAGGTAACCTACAGGATACTTTTGAAGTAGCCTAATCAGATTAAAACATTGTTACTGGTTGTGTTACAGCCTCATTATAAAGGAAAATTCCACTCAAAAACTATATTTTGGTATTTGTTTCATTAGTCCGCTCTTGATACAGTCACAAAATACTTTGCATGTCAGCAATCAAGTTTTCAAGATATATAACTTTCAAAATATAGAAAAGTGTCACAGTATGATGCATTTTGCACTTTCTTTATTTTGAAAGTTCTATATCTAGAAAACGTTATTGCTGACATGCAAAACAATTTGGGACTGTACCAACAGTGGACTAATTAAACAAATACCAATAGTTATATTTTCCTACAAAGATCCAATGCAGTCATTTTTATCTCAATATCAAATAGTTTCTAGGTAACAATTAAGTATCTTACTGTGATTGTTTTCAATAAAAATTGTAAAAATGTACAAACATAGCTTCTTTGCAAAGAGCAATTTCTCAAGCAAGAATTTAGCTAGGACTGCCTGGGAGTGATCTGAGTGGGGTGGGGAAAACTGAAAAAAACTGTTATTGGCAGAAAGGTTTGGAACTCTCTTTCTTATTGGTCTATTGACTAATTTACCATCTGGTGATGTCACCAGGCAGGCCAAAACTCCTTCCCAACAAAGTGGCAGAAATTTAAGGCGGCCTTTTCAAACAACTCATACGCTAAAAGGGCATTATAATCATTTTCACAATTTCACAGTATTATTCCAACCTCATAGTGTGCAAATATATATAAAACACAGGAAAATCTAGTTTTTGACTGCACTGGGCCTTTAACCTCGTAGTTTGCAAATATATATAAAACTCAGGGGAATCTCGTTTTTGAGTGCACTGCGCCTTTAAGCTTTACTGAATAACTGGGCCTTCTGGGAGCATATGTAGCCACATTATTATAGGACGACTTGGGTGAATGATGATTTGCAACAGACAGCGCATTCAGTATCAGCAGTAAAAATACAGCCAGACTGGCCTGCTACTGTGCCTTTCTAGACCTTATAAACTGTTGAGAGTAGACCCACAACTGATCCAAATGGAATGAATGGAATAAAACATTAAAATCAAATGGGATTGGACGCCATTATTCAAATGAAATTTTTACTGCAGTTTACAGCTTAGAGTAGAATTTTGTACTCACTTGAAAACCATAATACACTTATTCATTGCATTGTGATGTTGTAGGCTAGTCTAGATCATTTTACTGTCCCTAAACAAGATCAATAGGGGAGCTTTTTGAGCTGCATGTCTCATGTCTTCACTGTTTTTTCATACACAATGACTCACCTGGCCTCTCCGCTGCCTATCAGCTATTCCTCCTTGTTCTTGTGGATTTATATTGAAAATGTATACAGCTTTGAATGTTTTTATGTGTGGTACCACTATTGTCACTATGAATGGTAGATAGAGGGCAGGATATACAGTTAGACTTGTAGGCTATATTGACCTGTGGCATAGTTAGCTGGTGGAAAAGCGTAGTGCATAAGGGAAGTACCAAAACACATTGCAAGGGGAGGCGCATGCAAGCAGATGAGGAAATCTGGCTAGGATGGAAGAAATTATATAGTAAAACCTGCAAAAGTGCGATTGTGAACCAGGGAAAAAATGCACAGCCCTCCCCTGTGCCCAATAAAAAAACACAAAACCCTCCCCAAAACAAAACCCTCACCTATTTTGGACCCACCCAATAATGAAGGTAAAAACATTTAAACCATTCACAATGAAAATAAAAATGCAGAACAAGGTATTGCAACTCTGTGTTTATATAGTATGATTCTAGTCTGTCACTGAGCACATGGTGGTCCCAAGTAGCCTATAATTAATCAGTCTTACTGTGAGCCACCGCCTTTAATTTGCCCTGGACCAAGATGCAGTTTTGTGTGTAGTAAACTTTGATGGAATAGACTTCAGCGATATTTGCAATTTTTTGACAGTTACCAAGTACAGTAATGATTGGGGAACAATCCTCTGTCAGGCTGAAAATGGTATGGGTTCCCCATAATAGAAATGTAGTAGGCTTACTCTAAAATGTGATCAGAACAAAATAAATGTTCACAAATCAAATCACATCATTCACATTATATTTGACCTCATGTACAGTATCTGTAACCCATACATAGCCTACACACAAAAAGGTATTGTAGTCAGGGCACAGCACCGCAGCACCACAAAAAGCCATTCACAGATTCACTATGGCTCTGACTAAGATTAATGTAGATGTGTAATCTCAGTGGAATGTATTGATCCTAAGTGCCAGCAGTCCTCTAAAAACATACACAGATAAGTGTAAGCACACACAAACCAATACAAAGATATCCACAGGCACACACAGTTAATCAAAATCCCAGCTATGTGCTTACAAGCTGCTGCGGCAAACTGCATAGTCTTATATCCCCTCCCCATGGCACGTGGACACAACATGTATTTATTTTTGTGAAACAGTGTATTTAGAGTTTCTTTTTAGTTTTAACTAGGCCCTTCTCCACCAGGCATCGGTATAACTCCTGGATGTATGTGTACACACACTTCCAGTCAGGCTCATGCATCCGCAGCAAGTCTTCAACATCCAGCAGAGGGGGGCAATCGGCCAGCCTCCTGCAGCGAAAGGAGGTGAGAGGAGAGAGACACAGGCCTGAGCAATCACAATCCTTAACCAATGTCCCGAGGCAGGATCCACTGGCAGCTGAGCTAGAGGACACTACAGGGGAGTTTTATCTGAAAGTGTTTTTGTGTCAAGTTTAATCTATCACTGCACAGCCCTTGGGGCCTTCATATGCATAAATGAGGAGAAAGTGCATTTTGTCAGAGTAGGTTTCTGTGGCTGTATGTGTGTTTCAATGTTTGTTTAGAAGAGATATAGGGAACTCACTCTGCAGTGCTGAAGGCCAGCTCAAAGTTGTCCTTGCGTGCGTTGGGGTTGAGGATAGAGTACTCAAATGCATCTGGGAAGAACCTGTGCACCAGGGCACAGAACGCTATGCCATCACTCCAACTGGAGGAGAAGTTGTGGATTTCCACCCCCTGCATGGAGTAAGGGAGGAGGGGACAGAGAAAGAGAAAAACAAAGAGGGCGGGGAGAGTGTGGATTTACAAAGACAATTATATAGTATTATTGGTATGCTGGGGACACAATAGGACATTAATGTAGACATAAGATAGAGAGTGTACAATATTCCCTGCCGTTCTGGTTGCTACGTCACTCACCTGTTTATGCACATGCAGACATTTGCATATCTTCCGGTCAGAACCTGCCTGAACTTGTTGAGGACTCAACACATTTCCCCCTGGCGCACCTTGCCTTTTGTTGTTTCCATACTGATAATAACTTTGTACATGTGTGCGTTCATACAACGAAACCACACACACACACACTTACAAACAGTATTCAACATAATTTGCCATTAGACATCATAACTGTCTGGAACTGGAGTTTCTGACATCTTTCTTACCGAAGATTGAGGGCAGCTTTTGTATGACTAGCAACATTTAGTGAACATACACTCCTTTACAAGTGGTCCGTAGAGACGGATTAGTACATCAGCTGCGCTAAAGGCATACTCCAGTGACTATTATGATGGAAAACAGCAGGGCCCGGTGGATCCCGACACATCTGGATGACTACGTGTTGAGCTTCCCTCCTAATCACCACGTTCCACCAGCGATGATGGAGCCATCATACATGACAACAACAGCAGCATCACTCCCCAGTCAGTAGTGCTGAACCGAAATTTCAGTTATTTTTCAGTCTTTAAACAACAAATTGACCTATGTCGGTTCAATTATTTGAATACCATTTCGTTCGTTTTTTTCTGTGAGCTCAATGTGCAGTCTCTCTAGAGATAAATCAGATCAAGCCCTGACTTGTATTAATTGTTTTATTCTGTGTTGTTACAGCATTCAACCCATATAATGCATAGTGCATTTAATGTTTAATTAAAAAATAATAATCGAACTAAAACTGAACCGACCTCAAAAAGCACCAATTGCTCAGCACTACCAGCCAGGGGACCTGCGTCAACGATTCAACTCCCCACGTCCAGGAGAGAGAACATGAGGACGAGAGATGGTGACGCATGGAGGCATGTGTTATGGACATGAGCAAGCAGATGAAGGAACTCTCAGTTGTTATGGGCAACGCAGCACGAGCGCCCTACCCCCACAACAACACGTATCCTTATATCAACAGCCCATACCAATACCCCTCCTACATCTCGCAATACAACAGCTTCCCTCACATGGAGCCTATCCCCATCAAACACTAATACCGGAAGTCAGCCCAATTCACTCCCTAGTGAGAACTACTCAAGTTGAACTGACACAGCTGGTTCCAGCTCCTCAGCCCGGGCCCCAGCCATTCCAGCCAGCATCACCGATTGGGCCACCGCCAGGTCTAGGTCCAGCTCAGCCTGCCCAGAGACCTCCACATCCTGGGCCACAGCCACTAGATCCAGCGCAGCCTGCCAAATCACCTCAGCCCGGGCCACAGCCAGCTCCTCAACCCGGGCCACAACCAGCTCCTCAACCCGGGCCACAACCAGCTCCTCAACCCGGGCCACAACCAGCTCCTCAACCCGGGCCACAACCAGCTGCTCAACCCGGGCCACAACCAGCTCCTCAACCCGGGCCACAACCAGCTCCTCAACCCGGGCCACAACAAGCTCCTCAACCCGGGCCACAACCAGCTCCTCAACCCGGGCCACAACCAGTGCCACAACCCGGGCCACAGCCAGCTCCTCAACCCGGGCCACAACCTGCTCCTCAACCTGGGCCACAACCAGCTCCTCAACCCGGGCCACAACCAGCTCCTCAACTCGGGCCACAACCAGCTCCTCAACCCGGTCCACAGCCAGCTCCTCAACCTGGGCCACAACCAGCTCCTCAACCCGGGCCACAACCTGCTCCTCAACCAGGGCCACAACAAGCTCCTCAATCCGGGCCAAAACCAGCTCCTCAACCTGGGCCACAACCAGCTCCTCAACCCGGTCCACAGCCAGCTCCTCAACCCGGGCCACAACCAGCTCCTCATCCTGGGCCACAACCAGCTCCTCAACCCGGGCCACAACAAGCTCCTCAACCCGGGCCACAGCCAGCTCCTCAACCCGGGCCACAGCCAGCTCCTCAACCCGGGCCACAACCAGTGCCAAAACCCGGGCCACAGCCAGCTCCTCACCCTGGGCCACAACCTGCTCCTCAACCCGGGACACAACAAGCTCCTGAACCCGGTCCACAGCCAGCTCCTCAACCCGGGCCACAACCAGCTCCACAGCCACAGGCTCCTGCACCATATCCCGTGCCACAGTAGCAGTGCCACCCTACTGTCCGCAGCTAGCACCATAGTATCCATTGCCTCCATTTGTACCTCAGCCTCAGCCTATGCCACATGATGGAGATGGCCATTGCGTCATTCTACAGGATACCCAAGCCTAAACTCACCATCTTCAGCTCTGGCAAGGAGAGTGACTTTGTCATGTTAATGAAGGGACTGGACAGTGTACTTGGCCCACATAGGCACCTAACAAAGGACTACAAATAACAGGTGCTGCTGGATCCCCACAGCTTCCCAGCGCCTACCATGTGGCTAAACCCAACACCATATACCAAGTCTAAGCAGGCACTTTAGCAGAGGTACGGTACAACACAGAAAACTGGTCCAGTGAAAACTAAAGGCTATCCTGAACTCTGCCAGAATCGCCCAGGGGTTTTAAGATTTCGCCTCAGCTGTCAACACACTAGTCCCTAGGCCCTGATTGGTGAACCACTGATAGCTCTTGGTCTGTTGGCAAGGTTAGGGATACTCACACAGTGCTTTTATATAATAATAATTACTGTATAAATTAACATTCACATTGTGATTATGTGTGTCAAATATGTCAATTGAAAACACTGTGTGTTTTATAAATATGCCAACAAACAAAGAGCTATGAATGGATCAGTGGTTCACCAATCAGGGCCTTGATTGGCTCAGCAACAGTAACAAGGCATGTTACTTCTTGGGGGAGAACGTTTCTTTGGTTCCATCAGGTGATGTCCTGACAACTGATACACAGAAATGTTCTTGCAATATTCCCATTAAACTAGTCTAGAACATTATTATCTTATATTCTGAGAACATGGCAACCATGTTCTGAGTATGTCTGATGTGACATTGATGGAATATTCTCCTAACCCTCAGAAAACTAGACACATGTTCTTGCAAGGTCCCATAAAACGCGTCTAGAACATTAATGTTGTATATTCTGAGAACATTGTAAATGTTCTCCTAACTTCAACGACAAAACATGCTAAAAAGGATCTCAGAAGGTTTTTGCTAACATAGATAGAACGTTCCCCTAACTAACAGAAAACTGGACACTCAAACTTTAGGGGAACATGACTGGTAACATTACAAAAATGTTCTCTCTCCCTAGAATTGTTAGCTGGGCAATACCTGACCAGCTCCAGTGTTGGTTGAGTTAATCATGTACAGCCCCCCAGAACTCTGCGAGGACTTTTAATTTAATTACAAATACGGCTATGTATTTGGGGGCAGCTGTATAATATTCCTTGCCATTCTGGATGCCACCTCACTCACCTGTTTCTGTGCATGAGTACATATGCATTTGAAATATCCTCCGGTCAGAACCTGACCAAACTTCTTGAGTGCTCAACACACTCACCCTGGCGCACCTTGCCTTTTGTTGTTTCCTTACCAATAATAACTCTGTACATGTGTGCATTCATGCAACAAAACCACATACTTCAACATCATTTGCCATTAAACATCATAACTGGAAATGAAGTTGCTGACATCTTTCCTAACTAAGATTGAGGCCAGCTTTTTGACTAGCAACATTTAGAGGACGTACACTCCTTTACAGAGAGACGTCAAATGCTTACCTCATATGGTTCGGTTTTGGCCCTGCACCAATCCAGTAACATCTGCTTGACATTTTTCATGTTGGGTGCTGCAGCGACAGGGGAAGACTGATTGGCTGTTGCGATAGCTGGGTTGGCCATGCTAGGGAGAGAGGATGAACACGTTATTCAACACATTCTTAGAATCACCACGCTGAACAGACATAGACATGCAGAATTTGATCAATCTCACGTGAAGCATGGCTGACTGTTAGCTCAAAGACTCACTCACCTGTCAGTTGTCTTAGACAAGGAGCTGGTGGTTGATGCAGAAAATTGGCTGTGCACTGTAGTTTAACAGAAGGGGACACCAAGAAAGAGGCAGGGAGTGATTTTGAGAAGGGGAAAAGTTAATCTCTCACAATTCCACTTTGATTTGAAAGCTTGAAGTGTGTGTGTTTGTCGGTGTTTGTGAGTGGCGCGCATGTGTGTGTGTGTGATGTGTCCTGGTGAGGATATGATACTCACTGTGGGATTTATGCTGGTGGTTGCTGGTCTGGCCTCCTCTGTTCATTCCCATTCGTCCTGTGCCTGCTTTACTCAAAGCCTGCTGTCTCAGGTCATCTTGCCTTGACCCCCGCTCTTTCTCACGCTTCTCTTTAGAGAGGATGAGAGAAGTAGAAGGAGAAAAAGAGTAGTAATATAGAAATTCGAAGGACAGCGAGTAGACATTAGAAAGGATTGTCAGTAGTGATAGGTACTAGAAGAGCTGGGAGAGTGAGAAAGCAAAGATGTGATCCTGTCAAATTTCACGTTGAAGTTCTCTCTGATCTTACCTCTCTTCTTCTTGAGCAGGTCCCTCAATGCAGCGCGGATCATTCGCCTTTCATCAAAATCCACTGCTTTATCCAACTGTCAGAGATAAACACACATAGAAACCAATAGATGAGAAGGCCAAAATCAACCCAACTACTGCATGTCTGTGTGAAGTACGCACCGCTAGTAACCCACCAGTTTATTCAGGACTTCTTCATCCTCAATCGCAGCTAGCTGCTGACTGGTCAGTGTGCCTGACGGAGTGTCACTGGGGGTCATCTCGGAGGTCTCGTTGGCAGACACAGCCACCGCTGCTCCCTCATCAGGTCCCGCCTCCATGTCCAATATACTGTATGGGACTTATAAAGAAGGTGGATAATGGAGATAAGGGGTTTCCAACTGCAAGAACTCCTACACAAATATTTAAAGAGCCAGAGCAAATAACGTTGTTAGTTTGAATATCATCCATCATTGATGGATCCATGGCAAGCAGTTGCATAGTTGGAAAACATACATGGGTGTCACGTCTCCTCCCGTTGCT
>JAGTTL010001014.1:0-19756 GCA_036851935.1 Coregonus suidteri
GGCCCCCCTTCCCATCGGTGGAGAGTGTTCATCACCGATCCAGGCGTGACCGATCTTGGTTGACCCTGTCCTCCTGCCCACGAAGACGGTCCTCCATAATCCCTGTTGGCGCAGCTGCTCCTGCTGATTCATAGTGTGATTGTGATTCTGTCAGAGTGCTGCGTGTGGCTGTGGTGGCAGGGAATCAGCGCAGACAAGGGTGTTCTTCCAACTAGGACTTTGTTTACTCCCAAAACATGAATGAGGATACGCCACAACCCCCCCCCCAACACAAAAAAAAAAAAACCCCCCTGGCAGTCACGAACAATTACCCACAACACAACAGTGCGCAAAAACACGCAAAAGCAGGCACAAACAGTGCGAACTCCATCCGAAATAACAAACTAACGAGAGAGGAAACTCCTTGAATCTGACAGCAACAGCTGACAAAAATAATCACACATAATACACACCTGTGACCCAACACACGATAAACTAAATAGGAAACAAATCAAAAACACTAACAAGGGACAGGTGTAACAACTAGACAAAAACCAACAAACATGAAACATCGAACGGTGGCAGCTAGTACTCCGGGGACGACGACCGCCGAAGCTGCCCGAACAAGGAGAAGGAGCAGCCTCGGCCGAAAACCGTGACAAAAGTGTTACTGAGGTTTAATGAAACTGTGGGATGTCGTTATGCCACGAGATGGACTTGTAATCTTTAGGTGCAACAATACTAATACCTCTGAGATGTTACCTAATCCTACAGGTATTGGTAGCTGGATGCTGAATAAGTGTAGCCATCATTGGAAAAGCACAGCTGGCTTTATGACACTGGAACAAATTGTGTGCTGGTAAATGCAATGGATTTACTTCGACACTGAACACATAGATGTTAACCTTGTTCTGGCTCATTGCGTTCTCGTTGTCCTACCTTGCCTAACTGCATAGGAGGGATAGTGGGTGTGGCTTGTTCTGTGGTCTCTGTAAAGACAGGCTTGGCATGGTTGCCTTTCGTGATAAAGATCCCCATAACGCTCCACTGACCAATTGGGGCGTTACCGCAGTTTCTGGCGGGGCCCCCTCGCAAGGTCTGAGCAAGGGGGGGGTGGGGTCTACTAACTTCCTACAAGTTCTACACATTTTGGACCATGGGGCACAAGATAACATTTTTGCAGTTTTAGAGCTAATCACTCATGCTATTTTGCACATTTTTGCCATGAGGCTGAGAGACAATGTTGCTGTTTTAAAGCTCATTTCCTGAAATTCTACACATATTGCCATGGGGCAAAAGACAAATGTGCAGATTTTTATAGGTAATCTTCATGCTATTCTTACACACACATTTTTGCTATTAGGCTGAGAGAATTTTTTATACATTTTAAAGATACTTATCCTGCAATTCATTAACGCTCATATATTGCCACGAGGCAGAAGAGAAACATTTGCAGTTTTATAGGTAATCTCATGCTATTCTGCCATGAGATTGAGTGACAGTTTTGCAGTTTTACAGATAATGTCCTGTATAGTTTCTAACACATTTTTTGCCATAAGCTTTATGACGTGTTCATCATGCTATCTGGGGAAAATGGGTCTTGGCGTGTCTTGTCATAACAACATTCTATCCTGGATGTCACTCTAAATGAGATCTAGTACTTTCTATGCAGAAATCGGAGATCTTCCTCTGATGATCACTTCTCATTCATAGAAGAAGCCCTAATAGGAATGAATATGATAGAGGCTTTGAGCGTCAGTGGGATTTGAAAGGCAGGCAGTTACCCATGCGGCTAAGGCCCTGGAACCCGCTCTGCTGTCTTTGCTCTGTTCTGCTCTTCGCCCTCTGCTCTGCTGACTACCAGAGAACAAGCCTCCACAGGCACTGGACCAATCAGAATCAGTGGCTCAACACTCATTTCTGCCTGAGTTCAGTGTCAGTGTCTCACTTGGGACTATGTGAACTGGTTAACAGCTGGAAAGAACCCACTACCACACAAATGCAGTTATTGTGCTATAGCATTATGGGTAAGTGCATTTGAGACTATGATTTTTAGGAAGCGTAATAGCTGTACACAGAGAGATGAAACAAACGAGAAAAATGGCAGGATAGACTTGATACTACCCCTGACCACTTTGCTGTATGATGGTGTGAGGGGATTGGTATTGTGGAGTAACTGGTAGGTAAGGTGAGTTGTGTGACAGAGTGAGTGGTACTATTATTCTGGCGTGATGCATGGTGGTGGTTTGGTTGGAATTGGCAGGTGATTGGACCAACCAGGAGAGAGAGAGAGAGAGAGAGAGAGAGAGAGAGAGAGAGAGAGAGAGAGAGAAAGAAGAGAGAGAAGAGAGTGAGCAGAGAGAGAGAGAGAAGAGAGAGAGAGATAGAGAGAGAGAGAGATAGGAGTGAGAGAGAGAGAGAGCACGAAAAACATCACATAAGATAGACGAACAGAAATTATCAGCATACACATGCTTTTGTGAAAAGTCGGAGATATCAAAAAATCAATACAAAACAAAATGTTTTGTGTGAAACAACACCAATATACCAACAACTGATGCTGTTTGTTTGTGCAATGCCCTTAGTGGCTCCTGTAAGCTGTGTTTTAGTTGTTTTTTTTTGTGTTTGAACCCATCTGTCTGCCATTCCGAGGCCAGGTGTGGGCTGTTGCAATGCACCCACGTGTTTGCATACATTCTTGCTGTATGCATTATCACGGATGTTGATCCATATTTCCCGGTACATCACATATTTAATGGCACTCCGCCGGTAGCCAATCCCCCAACCAATAACCTATTGTCAGAGCTCCCAAGGCTGAATATTACTATTTAGACTGTGGGAAAAAAACACAGAGGTGGCAGGCAACAACCACATGAATTTTATTTTTTTCCCCCCAGGGCAACACTTTGACTTGAATGTCCACAGAGAGAATGTATTGTTATAAATACTGTAACTTTATTACTACACCTAAACAACACTACACACCTTAGTCACCAAACAAGTGTAAGAAAACTTTTGGAGCTGTGAGCATAATTTTACCTTCCTGAAAGGTCATGCCAAATAACTTTTGAGTTTTGGCAAGTATTTTCTTTCTTTCCATCTCTTTTTATGTGTGATTCATACTATCTCCCTTCTTACCCCTCCAAGAATGTCATGGCATCTCTTTCACAAGAACCAGTCTATTACTATGCAAGAAGTAGGTACAGAGATGGATCAACATAGCTCATACTGTGTCTCTCATAGTCAGCGTTTGACAGTAGTGAAATTTAATGCAAGGTATCGAGTAAAGGGCATGCTTGATCCTGTCGTGATTCTGTCCTGGCCCCATGGGGTTTAAAGGGCTGATACAACTTTCCAGTAATGATACATTTAAGATCGTAGACTCCATATCAATGGTTTACAAGGAACTTGGAAGTAAGAATGGTCCTTACACAAAGTAATAGGAGTGGAGGTGTTTTTACTGGAACGGTTTGTGCATTACATTGTTAGTAGCAGAACATGTTAATTCAATCTCTCTCTCTCTCAATCTCTCTAATCTTACTCTCATCTTGAAAAGATGAAATCATAACATCAATCTCTCTCTCATCATCTCTCTCAAGCAATCATCCATCCTCTCTCTCATCGTCAGATCTCATTCATCTCTCGCTCTCAAATCTTTATAAATCATTCTCTCCTTCTCTCACAAGGATTCTCTCAAGTCCTCTCTCTCTACTCTCTCTCCGGAGACATGTGATGACACGCTGACGGCCGACAAAGCAGAGCTCGTGGTTGGCTAGCATAAATCCCTGCACTCTGGGGTAAAGCAACTCCACTTCAAAAAAATCTAGACACGATATCCTAAAACCTCAGAAAGTCCAGAATGAACATGTCAATCAATCCTCAGATCATTGTTACATTAATGACCTCCTTTAAAGATAGGAATTCTGCAGTAGGGGAAACAGCGCCACTGTCTCCCGCGCCCACCTGTTGATATTGTTTTTGTTTTGTTGACGAAGACGGAGGATGAAGAGAGAACCTTGCAAGTGGCATATTCTGCTGTTTCTAATCGCGTGTGCAATTAAATGTCAGAGAAATTATTTGTTGTTTTGCAATTAACTTCCTTTGGCTGCGTTGTAATATCGCAAAAACGGACCTGTCAGTTTCACAACCATTAAGCGATTCCAGCTTTAAACCTAATTTTGCCAATTATACTTTTCCACACTATATAATCCCACATTACCATTAGGAAAATTTAAACCAGTAATTGCCAACTGTCACCCATACCTATCCTAAGTCCTGTCCAGTCCTTGGTCACCGTTAGACACCTCGCTCCAGCCAGTATCCCTCGCCATGTCCTTACAACCCACCACATTCAGACTCTTGGACACAGTTTATCAAAAATACCAAAAACCCTAACCGGGGTAGAGTGTACAACTGTAAAACATAGAAAGAGTCTCAAAACACCCATGATATGTGTAAAACGCAACCATGAAAAGTAGTGCACACTAATCTGACGATCTGGTGTTCTGGAGGGTGTTTTTGAAATGTACAACTTTATATGTAAGTGTTTTAATAACACCAGAATTCGTTTTAAAACAAGAAATGAAGTACCGCTGAACACGCCACAAGTGGTTCTTTTCAACTTGATATTTAGTGTTTTATAAAACTGCAATTATGTAAATTTTTTTTGGGCGAACCTCGACCAAACATTCACAATAGAAATGTAAGTTATAGATCTCGGATCTTCTTATTGAAAGGCAAGTCTTAAGAAGGCAGTAGATCCTGTTCTTTGTGCCCTATTTTCTATGCTTCCCGGTCTTAGGTTGGTCCGGTTTTTCTTCTTTTACTCTTCGGTATTTGTTGACACCAGCTTCATAACAGCTTGAAATTTACAATGTTTTTAGGTTATGTTAAAGTGTATATATTTCACATGCGGTTTCAGATGGTACCAAACCAATTCAATTCTCTTAACCACTATAGTTTGCTTATTTTGTCACCGTAAACAAAAACTGAATTTCGGCAAAACTATTAACAATTTAAGCCAACCAGGAAATGCCGGAGAGCGATTTTCTGCATAGTTCACTCTTATAGTGGAAGAAAGTATTGTGAAACACCTTCACTTCGGGGTTTATTCAGTCCATTGTAAAGAGGCAGCATCAAAATACGAAAAACTGTTCTCTCCATCATACAATCAATGGTTAAGAAATAGCAAATAATGGTTTATAGATCGCCTAAATTATTGTATTGATGATACAGGGGAAGGGGCCTATGCAGAATATTTTTTTTATTGTGGAATTTGGAAATTCCCCACCTTTATTTTTTTTTCAAAAAAATATGCTTTATTTGGACAGATTAGCAAACGGAGAGGGAGCCATAAGAATGGTACATTTTCGTTGCGAAATGTACCTACCCTTACGTCAACACGACAACTCTACTACATACAATCACACACCAAACAGCCACACTGTAGAAATTTAATTCTGTGGGTTAATTGAAATCGACAATATATATATATATAATGATTATAATATAAATAAATCAGATATAATAATATATATATATAATGATATATCATATTACACAGTGGGGGAAAAAGTATTTAGTCAGCCACCAAATTGATGCACAGTTCTCCCACTTAAAAAGATGAGAGAGGCCTGTAATTTTCGATCATTAGGGTAACACGTCAACTATGACAGACAAATATAGAGAAAAAAAAATCCAGAAAATCACATTGTAGGATTTTTAATGAATTTATTTGCAAATTATGGTGGAAAAATAAGTATTTTGGTCACCCTACAAACAGCAAGATTTTTCCTGGCTCTCTCACACAGACCTGTAACTTCTTCTTTAAGAGGGCTTCCTCTGTCCTTACATCCACTCGTTACCTGTATTAATGGCACCTGGGTTTGAACTTGTTATCAGTACATAAAAGACACCTGTCCACAACCTCAAACCTCCCACCACAGTCAAACTTTTGTTTCTCCAAACTCCACTATGGCCAAGACCAAAGAGCTGTCAAAGGACACCAGAAACACAAATTGTAGAACCTGCAACCAGGACTGGAAGGACTGAATCTGCAATATTGTAAGCAGCTTGGTTTTGAAGAAATCAACTTGTGGGACGCAATTATTAGGCAAATGGACAGACATACAAGACCACTGGATAACTCCCTAATCTCCCTTCGATCTGCTGGCTCCACGCAAGATCATCACCAACCGTGAGAGGTCAAAATGGAATCACAATAACGGTGAAGCAAAAATTCCCAGACCAAACGTGGGGACCTAGTGAATAACGACCTGCAGCAGAGAGCTGGGACGCAAAATAACACAACCCTAACCTCAGTAAACAAACACTACGCAGCCAGAGGACATCGAAAATCCTGCAGTGCAAGACGTGTCCCCCTGCTATAAGTCCAGTACCATTGTCAGCAGGCCCGTCTGAAAGTTTGCTAGAGATGCATTTGGATTGATCCAGAAAGGATTGATGGAGAATGTCATATGGTCCGAGACGAAACCAAAATAGAACTTTTTGTAAAAAACTCAAACGTCGTCCGTGTTTGGAGGACAAAGAATGCTGATTTTGCATCCAAAGAACAACCATATACCAATTACTGTGAAACATTGGGTGAAAACATCATGCTTTGGGTTCCTGTTTTTTCTGCAAAGGGACCCAGAGTACGACTGTCTGTTGTAAAGGAAAGAATGAATGGGGCCATGTATCTTGAGATTTTGAGTGTAAAACCTCCTTCCATCAGCAAGGGCATTGAAGATGAAACGTGGCTGGGTCCTTTCAGCATTACAATTGAATCCCAAACACACAACCGCCCGGCGCAATTGACCAGGAGTGGCTTCGTAAAGAAGCACTTATCAAGGTCCTGGAGTGATCCTAGACCAGATCTCCAGATCTCCAACCTTATAGAAAATCTTTGGAGGGAGTTGAAAGTCAGTGTTGCCGCACGCGCAGCCCCAAAACATCAACTGTGCTAATCTAGGTAGGAGATCGGCAGGAGGACTGGGCCAAAGTACCAGCAACAGTGTGTGGAAAAACCTGATGAAGAACACTACGAAAACGTTTGACTGTTCATTGCACAAGGAGTATATAACAAAGTATTAGAAACTTTTTGTATTATTGTGACCAAATACTTATTTTCACACCATAATGTGCAAAAATCAATTCATAAAAATCCTACATGCTGATTTTCATGGATTTTTTTTTCATCATTTTGTCTGTCAATAGTTGACGTGTACACCTATGATGTAAAATTACCTGGCCTCTCTCATCTTTTTAAGGTGGGAAAAACTTGCACAATTGGTGGCTGCTATTACTTTTTTTCCCCCACTGTATAATTTATTATATAAATACCAGAAAATAGGGGAGACCAACAAGTATAATATATGATACAGCTGTCCGATTTTGTGCAGGTTTTCCTACTTACAAAGCATGTAGAAGGTCTGTAATTTTTAAATCATAGTGTACACTTCAACTGTGAGAGGACGTAATCTAAACACAAACAAATCCGAGAAAATTCACAATTGTATTATTCTTTGTTAGAGTTAAATTAATTTGCCATTTAATTTAAATGACATAAGTATTTGATACATCAATAAAAGCATAACTTAATATTTGGTAGGAGAAACCTTTTGTTTGCAATTACAGAGATCCTACGTTTCCCTGTAGTTCTTTGACCAGGTTTGTCACACACTGCAAGCAGGGAAAATGTTTGGCCACACTCCTCCCATACAGACCACTCTCCCAGATCCTTCAGGTGTTTCAGTGCTGTCGCTGGGGCAATACAGACTTATCAGCTCCCTCCCAAAGATTTATCTATTGTGTTCAGGTCTGAAGAGACTGGCTAGGCCACTCCAGGACCTTGAGATGCTTCTTACGGAGCCACTCCTTAGTTGCCCTGGGCTGTGTGTTTCGGGTCGATTGTCATGCTGGGAAGACCAAGCCAACGACCATCTTCAATGCTCTTGACTTTGAGGGAAGGAGGTTGTTGGCCAAGATCTCGCGGATACATGGCCCCATCCATCCTCCCCTCAATATACGGTGCAGTCGTCCTGTCCCCTTTACAAAAAAGCATCCCCAAAGAATGATGTTTCTGCACCTGCCATGCTTCACGGTTGGGATGGTGTTCTTGGGGTTTGTACTCATCCGTTTCTTCTTTTCCTCCAAAACACGGCGAGATGTGGAGTATTAGACCGACCAAAAAGCTCTATTTTTTGTCTCATCAGACCACATGACCTTCTCCCATTCCGCTCCTCCTCTGGAAAATCATTCCAGATGGTCATTGGCGGCAAACTTCAGACGGGCCTGGACATGCCCTGGCTTGAGCAGGGGGACCTTGCGTAAGCGCTGCAAGGATTTTAAACAATACCATGACGGCGTAGTTATGTATACTAATGGTTTTCTTTGAGAGACTGTGGTCCCAGCTCTATTCAGGTCATTGACCAGGTCCCTGCCGTGTAGTTCTGGGCTGATACCCTCACCTTCCTCATGATCATTGATGTACCCCACATGTCGAGGTGATAAACTCTTTCATGAGCCCACCAGACCGAGGTGGAGAATTGGACCGTCATCTTGAACTTCTTCAATTTTCTAATAATATGCGCAACAGTTGTTGCCTTCTACACCAAGCTGCTTGCCTATTGTCCTGTAGCCCATCCCACGCATTGTGCAGGTCTACCAATTTTATCCCTGATGTCCTTACAACAGCTCTCTGGTCTTGGCCCATTGTGGAGAGATTTGAGAGTATGTTTGATTGAGTGTGTGGACAGGTGTATTTTATACGGTAACGAGTTTCAAACAAGGTGCAGTTAACATACAGGTAATGAGTGGAGAACAGTGAGGGCTTCTTAAAGAAAAACTAAAGGTCTGTGAGAGGCCGGAATTCTTACTGGTTGGTAGGATGATCAAATCCTTATGTCATGCAATTAAAATGCAAATTAATTAAACTTAAAAAATCATACAATGTGTTTTCTAGATTTTTTGTTTTTAGATTCCGTCGCATCACAGATTGAAGTGTAACCTATGATAAAAAAATTTACAGACCTCTACACATGCTTTGTAAGTAGAAAAAACTGCAAAATCGGCAGTGTATCAAATACTTGTTCTCCCCACTGTATATATATATATATAAAATCTATATATATATATAATATTATAATATATATAATATATAATATAATATATATATATATATATACACATATACATATACTTTATAAAAATGGAATGCAAGTCATGCAAAAGACCGTAACGCACCTGTTCATTTCAGAACGTGTCTCAATAAAGTGTCAAAAGTACCCTCCCAAAATATATATATATAATTAAGTCAGATTGCCGTCAAAATGCCCAAGTCAACGTCGCACGGTAATAGCCAGGCAGGTAGATAGCTAACTTTGTAGCCAGATTCATTCTTAAGTTTTGTTCTTAAATTGTATGTGGTAGTTCGACAGCAGCAATAAATGAGTGAAGGGAAGGATACAAAATAACAGAAAAACTTATCCATTTCCACAAGGATTGGGAGGAGGATTATTTTTTTGTCATGTTCAAAACTCAAATGTTGTGTGCCTACACATCCTGCCATAATAGCATCGCTATCAACCCAAGAAAGGTAACATAGTGACTCAACATTTTAAAACCAACACACAAAAACCCAGGAAGAGATTTTCCAGCAAAGACTGACTTACGAAGATGAAAGGTACAAGAAACTAAAAAAATCTACTGCAGCGTCAGCAGTCCAAATTTATTAACAAGGCCTTGTGACAAAAGGGAGTGAGGCGGCAACCATATCATCTTATCATCGTGTGAGTCGCGTTCTTGCTAAGCATACAAAAAGTTGTTAAAAGATGGGAGGAATGATGAAGGAAGCATTTATTGAGGCTGCAGACTCACATGTTATTTGGGGATTTTAAAGAATAAGACTGAAATTATGGCTGCCATCAATGACATTCAGGGTTGTCCAGAAATACAGTGACAGCAGAAGAATGTGAGGGACATAGCGAGAACCTCGAGGATCAACTTGTGAAGAAGGATATTTGACAACTGCAAGTGTTATATCCCTCTAATTTTGACGAGAGTCCACAGATATGGTAGATGGCACCAGTTACAGTGGGAAGAACACTAGCGTACGGGATTTTGCTATTTTCCTACTCCTACCACAAAGCATGGTAGAGGTCTGTGACTTTTTTATCATATGGTTACACTTCAACTGTGAGAGACGGAATCTAAACAAAAATCCAGACAATCACATTGTATGATTTTTTTATTTTATGTAAATAACTTAGCATTTTATATGTAGCATGACATAAGTATTTTGATCACCTACAACCAGTAAGAAATTCCAGCCTCTCACAGACCCTATGTTAGTTTATTTCTTTAAGAAGACCCTCCTTGTTCTCGAGGGCACTCATTACCTGTATTAACTGCACCTGTTTGAACTCGTTACCTGTATAAAAGACACCTGTCCCACATACTCATCAAACCGGACTCCAACCTCTCCACAAATGGCCAAGACCAGAGAGCTGTATAAGGACATCAGGATAAAAATTGTAGACACTGCACAAGCTGGGATGGGCTACAGGACAATAGTCAAGCAGCTTGGTGAGAAGGCAGCAGCTTGGTGAGAAGGCACAACTGTGTTGGCGCCAATTATTAGAAAAATGGAAGAAGTTCAATGGATGACGGTCAGATCAAACCTCAGCGTCTGGGCGCTCACCATGCAAAGATCTCACTGCGTGGGGTATCAAATGAATCATGAGGAAGGTGAGGGATCAGCCCAGAACTACACGGCAGGACCTGGTCAATGACCTGAAGAGAGGAGTGGGACCGACCAACAGTCTCAAAAGAAAACCATTAGTAACACACAAGTACGCCGTCATGGGATTAAATTCCTGCAGCGCACAGTAAGGTCCCCCTGCTCAAGCCAGTGCATGTCACAGCCCGTTCTGAAGTTTGTTCTCACTGGCTTACCTGGTTAAATAAAGGTGACATTTTTTTTTTGTTTTATGACCCATCTGGATGATCCAGAGGAAGGAATGTGAGAAGGTAATGTGGTCATGATGAGACAAAAATAACAGCTTTTTTGGTCTAACACTCCACTCGCCGTGGTTTTGGAGTAACAGAGAAAATCCGTACAACCCCAATAACACACATCCAACCAAGCGACGAGGGTGAAGCATAGGAGGTGGTGAAACAACATTCTTATTGTGGGATGCTTTTTTTGGCAGAAGAGTGGGGGAACCGGTACGACTTCAGTGTTCACCGTCCTTAGAGGGCGAGGATGTGGATGGGGGCCATGTATCGCGAGAATCTTAGCCAACAACACTTCCTTCCCTCAGTAAGAAGCAATTTGACGAATACTAGGATCCGTGGCCTTGGTAACCATATAGGGCCAGCATGACAAACGGCCCGAAAAAACACACAGTCCACAGCCAGGGCAAACTAAGGAGTGGCTGCCGTGAACGAAGCATCATCAGGAGGTCCGGTGGAGTGGCCTGAAATGCCAGTTCGCAGACCTGATAGAGCAGCCAGTATAGAAACGTCTTTGGAGGGCTGTGAAAGTGCTGTGATTGGCCGCAGCGACTGCCCCGGCCGCCTAAATGCCGAAGGATCCTGAGAGATGAGGTCTGTATGGAGGATTGGGGCCAAATAATCCTCTGCTGCAAAGTGTGGTGCAAACGGCTGGTCAAGACCTAACACAGGAAACGTATGATCTCTGTATGTGGCCATAACAAAGGTTTCTGTACCAAATTATTAAGTTCGTGACTATTTCTGCACAAACTAGTAATCAAAATAATTATGGCAATGCAATAAAATGCTAAAACGTCAATTACTTAAAAATCATACAATGTGATATTTTCTGTGGATTTTTGGTATTTAGATTCCGATCATCTACACAGTTGAAGTGTACTATGATAATATACAGACCGATGAAAATGAGAGAGAAAAAGAGCAAATACAGTGAGCTGTTGTAAGTAGTAGAAAACCTGCACATTGGCAGGTGTAATCAAAATAAACTTGTGTCTCACCCCACTGTAAGGTATTTTTCATCGTCATAATGGGACATTTGACAACACTGACCAGTACAAAGGAGGAACTAACTTGCCCATTATTGCCACTGAAAAAGAAAAAGTGGTGAAACATGAAACAAAGTGGGCAAATATATTTTTCCAAGTGCTTTTTTATGGAGTTTGCTAACAATTCCAACCTGCCCTTGGTTGTAAGCTTTTTCTTTCTACCATTCCTACCGGACATAGGGCACCCGCTTGGTAAGGGGGCCGGCATTAGTGGGGTTCTATTGTGCAATGTGTGCAATCGAAGAGAGTATTTATTTGCCATCGTACTTGTCTAGGTTGTAGAGACCGTCGTGCAAATTCCATCAGCAAACGCTTTTGTGCGGGCAGATGTTTACACATGACAAAGAGGTTGATGTGATGTTGCGATTGGAAGTCATTGTGTGTTCTAGGTTCGAGCGAAGTACATCCTGACCATCGGAAAGCATATTTATTGCTCTCGACGGGGGTTAGAACAGATACAGAAGCGTATCAATGACAGAGACCTGCTTGCTGTTACAACGGATGTAGTGGAGAGGTTCAGCGTGTATTTTTATCTATGTTTGGTGCCTGAAACTCAGCGAGTATTTCTCAAGGTCTCCAAACATTTCAGACATAATGCACAGCTAGTAGGACAGCACACAGTGTTGTCTACCATAAAACAATTGTAGCATTTGTAATTCGGACTGACCTAAGCTACATGCTATAAGTTACTGATTGGAGATGTGAGCAGCTGCAAGTAAACAAGGCAAACTATAATCGCCTGATGTCAGACATCTGTGATGAGCACTTTTAAATGCAAATTCTACAACTACATACACGGTCAGAAGAAAGCTGCCAACGTAATGGAACATGTGCACATTCTTTTTTAACACATAGAACGTTGCAGCAACTTGAAACATCCAGGGCAAAGGATAACAGTCAGAGCTATGACAGGTGCCGGCACAAATTACAGTGTACAAAGTCCTAAGGAGCAGTCTGTAATCTAGAAGTTTTACAGTACGTTTCAATTGACTGCTAATTAGGCATCGCACTTGAGTGCAAACCCCCCCCCTTACAAATTTTTATTGCCAACCACTATACCGTGGGGGAGAACCAGTATTTTGATACACATGTCCGAATTTTGCAAGGTTTTTCGCTACTTACAAAAGCATGCTGTAAAGATGTCTGTAAGACATAATTTTATCATGGGCTGTACACTTCAACTGTGAGGAAGGATGGAATCGAAAACAAAAAATCTAAAGAAAATCACATGTGTATTATTTTTACACGTGAATTAATTTGCATTTTTATTGCATGTCCGTAAATATTGTGCGTCACCTATACGAACCAGTAAGAATTCCGGCTCATCTAAACAAGACCTGTTTAGTTTTTCTGTTCTTTAAGACAGGCCATAGCCTGTTCTCGAACACTCATGTACCGTGTATGATAACAGGCACCTGTTTAGAATCTCGTACCTGTATAAAGAAGACACCTGGTCCACAATCACGGGTCAAAATCAAAACGCTACTCCAACCTCTTCCAAAATAGGCCAACAGAACCAAGATGGAGCTGGGGTTGAATGACATCAGGGATAAAATTGTAGCAACCTGCACGAAGGCAAAGGCTGGGATTGGGACATACAGGAACAATAGCATGCAGCTTGGTGAGAAGGCACGCAAACTGGTTTTGTGCACGAAATTATTAGAAAATGGAAGGAGACGTTCAAAATGACTGGTCCAATCACCCTCCGGTCCTGGAAGGCGTCCATAGCAAGAGACTCTCCCTCGTGGCAATCAAGGATAGAGGGAAGGTTAAGAGGGGATTCAAGGCCGAGGAAACTACATGAGCAGGAACCTGGTCAATGATCCTGAAGAGAGCTGTCGGAGACTAACAAAACAGTCTCAAAGAAAACCATTAGTAACACCCTATGTATCCGTCATGGGATTAAAATCCTGGCAGCGCACAAAAATTGCACCCCTGCTCAAGGCCAGACAAGTGCAAAATGTCCAGTCCTGCCCCGTGCTAGAAGTTATGCCAAATGAGACCATGCTGGATGATCCAGAGAAGGTAATGGGAGAAGGTCGAATGTTGGTCACTATGAAGACAAAAAGATATAGCTTTTTGGTCTTAAAAAGTCCACGTCTCGGCGTGTTTGTAGGAAGAAGAAGGATGAGTACAACACCCCAAGAACACCATCACAACCGTAGAAGCAGTGGAGGTGTGAAACAATAATTGCTTTGGGGATAGCTTTTTATGCAAAGGTGGAACAGGACTGCAACAAGCACCGTATTGAAGGGTAGGGATGTGATGGGGAGCCATGTATCGTCAGCGAGATCTTGGTGGCCAACAACACGTTCCTGTACCCTCAGTAGAGAGCATTGAAGATAGGGGTACTTGGCTAGGGTCTATCCAGCAATGACAATGACCGCAAGAAAACACAGCAGCGCAAGGTGCACTAAGGATTTGGCGTGCCGTAGAAAGCATGCATCAAGAAACTGAGGGCCACCTAAGAAACCATGAGAGGACAGTCTGTGGATAGTTCTGTAGGGGTGTACCTGGAGGGAGTGGGACATAACATTCCGCATGCTGCAGTGTGTAGCAAAAAAAAACCTGGTCACCAGAAGACCTACAAGGACAACGATACATATAACATACTCTGTTCAAATTTGTCACAAACTAGAATGTATCTAGTACCAGATAATATTAAGTTCTGCTATATTCCTGATGTATCAAATACTTATAGTCATGGAGCAATAAAATGCAAAATTAATTACTTGTAAAAATCATACAATGTGATTTTTTCAGGGTGACTCATTTCATGATTTTTATTTTGTCAGTTGAAGTGTATCCTATGATAAAAATATACAAGACCTCGTTACCTGCTTCTTGTATAATTAGGAAAACCTGCCAAAATCAGGGCAGTAGTATCAAATCCTTGTATCTCGCGCTACTACTGTATATAGTGCTTTCCGTTTGGCACAGGGAGGACAATTAATGTGTGAGAGTCATTTGCCTGTCGCAAAATGAGGGGATCACCTGTTTCATTTGGGCAGCGAACTAATAGCAAAAACTGAAATTCTCACCCATTATTCAAAATAACAGTCACGAACTGAAATCCATGGCAACCATCCTGAGAATGAAGGAAGGAAGACGTCTGGAGAGCTGGCTGCTATAGGGGAGGAATTATCACCAACATAAGAGTGCAAGTGTGCTCTCGAGGAACCTTATCAGGCCATTTTATGGATCCAATGCTAACCTCTTGTGAGCCCCCTCTGCGATTTTCTCACATGAAGATAATAAAGGGTCCAAGTACAGACTCTACTACATGACTGATTACCACCTTGAGGCCTGCATGAGACTTGCAACAGCTGATACAGCCCTGCCTATGAAAAACTCCTTGCATTCACCCAATTGCCCAAAGTCCACACTAAGGTAGCGAATTAAATTAGTTGCTATATTTGTGGAAAACATGTATTAGGATACCACGATTATAATTAGATCAAATGTATACATAGCGGACAGGTCCTATAACTCACAGTGTGTGTTGCGTTTCATACCATATTTGTTGGGTTGTGTTTAGATTATGAGACTGGTAGATCTCATCAGCTGGCAATGAAAAAGTAGAGCTCACGAAGTCAAACGTCGAAGGTTGGATCCAAAACCTGGTCTATGCTATTGTACTATCTTCTCATTTAAATTGTTACAAAAGCACAAACAGATGGTCCATTAAATCCTGTTAAGTAAATTAAACACCACTTGTGCCTAGTTATTCTTTCTTGGTAAAGGAAAGTTGACTACCTCATTTTCACTGAGTACACCACTGCGGTCCAGCGCAAGAGCTCAGAGCTACCTCATATGAAGATGCTATCGAGGAGTACAATGACCACCCTGGCATGGTGGAGATGAAAATGAAAGTCACTTTCCCCCTCAATGGCCTAACGTTGTCATGAAAATACCTGGCACTCTGTGACAACAAGCACATCCGTCTGAACGCTTTTCAGTACAGCAGGCAATATTGTCACTACCAATAACTCCGAAATGTCTTCTAAAAACCAGAAAAATTGTGAATATCTTATGGGTTGTCTTTGGTTTTTTTTATTCCTTGCCCGAAACCTTTAGGTAAGGACCTAAAGACAGGTAAAAAACCACGAGACCTAATTGTTCCTCTATTGCACTATTTTAATCCAATTTAAATGACGTCTCTATTAAAATCGCAGATACACATTCTTTCCAAAGACATAGCTATAGTATAGGCTAAATTTCTGTCCAGGCCTTGAAAGACTTATTTGCAACTATTTGGCTATTTCCGTACTTAATTTTTTGTTTGCCACTGTATCTCAAAAAGTGGTAAGTGTATAGTTAAAGGATGCAACACCCTGCCTGAAAAAAAACTGCAGAGACCAGCATAGGCTGGTCATACGGTGACCAACCTGTCACTGTGTTTTTGCTGTGACCAGCACTTCTTGTGTATCGCTGTGACTAGCTTACAAACTGGTATTTTATGCTGGTGACCCAGGCCTATCGCCATGTAGTTTTGGACACTGTGAAACATCCTTTGCTTTGAAGCCACAAACAAATACAAATCAAACTCAATTGTATTTTACCACACATGCACGCCAGAAATACAACATGTGTAATAAACAGTACCGTGAACATGTGCTTACTTACAGGCCCTATAACCAACAATGCAAAGTAAAACAATAGAAGAAAAGTGTAAGAAAAAAAAAATCAAGCAAATAACTAAAGAAGCAAGCAGTACAAATAACACATAACATGGTAATAGGAGAGCTAATACACAGGGTGTCCGGTGGCAAATTCAATGTGACGGGTGGGAGGCACCGGCCGATCATGCGGAAATTGTGACGTAATATGTACATGGTGGGATAGAACAGTTTACATTTGGTTATGATCGTTTATGTGCTACTTCCCCATACTCGTGAGTTTGATGGACCACGGTATACTAGCATACTTTTATAGAGTAACACTAGCTAGTAATCGTGTCACTGCAATATTGACGACACTGGGGGGGGGGGGGGGGGGGGGGGGGGGATGGGCATCCCGCCTGCTGTTAACAAAGGGCCCGGTTAACAACCTTTAAACATTTATAACGCTATTCCCTCCCTTCATCTAATTGCACATTACAGTTCCATCCAAACATATTTAGTACTAACACCTTTATCTAGCCAATGTGGTTCCATGGTATTAAAGTCTGCCCATTCGAACATCCATAATAGACATGTAGCCTATAGGAATAAGTTACAAGACTAGCCTACTCAAAACACGTATGTATAGCCACTGCTCATTGATCCCTACCACCAACACACTCGACTTGAAATCTCTTTATTTTAATGATTACAATACAGTATTTTTTAAGTTTACGGGTGGCTATGAGTACCAAGATGTTTTATCTCTACACTTTCCTTCATAACATTAGTTGGGAAAAAATTATTTTTCTAGCAGCTAGCTAAAGTAGTTTACATAGTTATCATCTAGCTACACGCTACCTAAGCTTGAAGACAGGGTAACAGTGTGTGGTAACAACTAGCTATCTATTGGAAAGGTTGATATATGTACTTACAGTCAATCAAAGTTACTGGATAAGACGTTGCTATTTTTCCGTAAGTCAATGGACATGAGCCTTCATTGGCGTGCACTTCTACTGTGTAAATCTGGAGCACTGAAGAAGGGGCTTTGCTCATCCCAGCATGTGCTGCGGTGACATACGTGTCCCACATGAGTTGATGGCACACTAAGCCATCACACCACAGAGTGATCAAAGACAACCTACGGCTCTGTACTTTCTCTGGTCTTGCCCCTCCACCACAGACAGCATAGCGCGAGGCTACAACAGACTCTGCATTTTTGAAGCTGCCTTACTACAACAAAAATGTACCAAAAAACAACAATACACAAACTAGGAATGAGACCTAAGTAGCTGTTTCATTAAGCAATGCAAATTTTTTTAACATACAAATAAATTGTTTGCTAACTGAAGTATGTTTATATTTTGTGACCGTGACATACACAGAAATTGCATGCTCCTGGATATTGGCCCCACTGAACTCATCCACCACTGTATATATAATATGTTTTACACACCTATTTCTCAACTCCTCATCTCATAGGCGGTGGCTGTAGCTTGGTTTTTGAGCTGTGTTTTTCTTAAGCCATGTTAAGATGGAGGAGAGAGAATGTGCATCCCCTGTGGTCTCATGCACAATCGTAGAACTAGATGAATTAGCACTGTCATTGTAGTGTACCCCCGTGTATACTTTAGTTGTAGCACACTTAGATTCCCATATTCAGAGCCTTGCCAAAAGATTAATTAAAACACTTAGATCGCGCTCTGAACAATTATATTTCTAACTTATGTGGCGACATAAGTTCACATTAAACACCAGAATGGTCAAAATCCGGGAGCAAATAAATGCCAGAGATCCTTATTTGCAATGAACTTGTACGAGCTTTAACGTGCAATTTTTTTTACACTCAGGTTGATTCTGTTGATTATATGTGCAATAGCCATTAATGATTCAACCATTCACAAAACAATGCCAATAATTCAGATTGACGATTGACATTAGATAGTGATTTAAATAAGCAATGTTTCCAAATTATAAATAAGTCCTCATACTTGAATCGACTTCAACTCTCTGAATGATTGTAGAAACACTGATTACGGAATTTTTTTTATATAGATAAAAAGTAATTTAAACTCAAGTGTATTTAAACAAAATGGAAATATTAATATCTTATATCTGCAAAATGAGGCAATTTAGGCCCTAGGTTTGATGTTTAGGGAATGTAATTACATTGAGCATTAATTGAAATGAATATAGATTATATATGCAGGCAGTATTTTAATCTATTTTACAGATAGTATATCTGAATTTGAACCCGTTTGCTACTGCAGCAACAGCAGCCACCAGGAATTTGCAAAATAATTTAATGAAATATTTTGTGAGGGTTGCAACAGTGTTTCGATAATGGAAAAATCAAGTTAGAAATGTCCTATTGAAAAATACAAAACTTCAAAATCTTATTTAAAACGCACCAAATATACTACAATTTAAATGTCCTGCATTGTCAGGAACATTACTCTCTGCAAAATAGTGATTCAATTGATATACCGACATCTGTATTGGGTGTGGTTTTCAGACTGGCCCGATATGTCAATGAGTCCTTCGTAAACGATTGGTGTGTCAACTTTGTAACATACATAGATGACACATGTGTTTTGAAATGGTCCCTCTCATTCATTTATCACAGGTACCCCCTGAGTACAACAACCAGTGTTTTTTCTAGAAGTCTCCGTACTACAATATGATACTGATCAACTATCACAACAGAGGAGATGAGGAGATAGCAAGGGTTATTTACAAAATTGATAGAAGTAGATAAAGTGAAAGACAACAGTGATGTTTTCCTCCTTCAGATAAATCATGAGCGTAGTGGTGAAATACAGAGCTTGACCCAAGCTAGGTCTCTGTTAGATTAAACGTTTAGTGGGTTCAAGAGAAACAATGAATCGAGAAGATGAGCTGGGCACTCGTGTGTTGGTGTGTATGTGATTACAGGAGATTTGGGTGACATTGTGAGAGAAGAAGTGGAAACAGCTGGAGACCAGCCTGTTTGAGTTGCATTGTCTCACTCCACCATCCCCATCCATTCCTCTGATCCACAGGGAGGCCGGTATGGAGTCGAGTTTTATCCCTCGCATCTACACAATCCCCACCACACTCCTCTACCATAGGCTCTCA
>JAGTTL010001015.1:2500-19752 GCA_036851935.1 Coregonus suidteri
CACTGTTTTTTTTTTTGTTGTGTTGTGTGTTTCAAGATATTTTTAATGATGTTTGTCTAATATACTCCCACACATAGAGGAGATGCTATACAAATCAGTTAAGTGCCAGGGTTTTCAAATGAGCCATTAAGATACACAATAAAGTGTATGTTAATACTGACTGGTACTGTGTATGTTTTAATTACTCTCTACGAAAAGAATGCCATTTATGCATACCATAAACAGCCATGGATGCCAGTCACTACCAGGCTTAAATTGGTCTGGTGCCCAGACACACAAGCACACACACACACACACACACACACACACACACACACACACACACACACACACACACACACACACCACACACACACACACACACACACACACACACACACACAAACACACACACACATACACACACAGCATATGTTTTACTATCCTTGTGGGGATTCAAAATCCTATTTTCCCTAACTCTAACCTCTACCCCTAAACATAACTCCTAACCCTAACCCCTAACCCTAATACCAACCTTAACCCTAATACCAACCCCTAAACCTAACCCCTGAGCTTAAAATAGCCTTTTTGTCTTCTTGTGGACCTGGGAAATGTCCCCACGTGGGAGAATTGTCCTTGTTTTACTATCCTTGTGGGGACTTTGGAGGATTTCCAGTACCCACTGAGATAGTAACAGCTTGTGTTGCATAACTACACTCTCACACAGACTAGGATACACTCTCACACAGACTAGGATACACTCTCACACAGACTAGGATACACTCTCACACAGACTAGGATACACTCACACACAGACTAGGATACACTCACACACAGACTAGGATACACTCACACACAGACTAGGATACACTCTCACACAGACTAGGATACACTCTCACACAGACTAGGATACACTCTCACACAGACTAGGATACACTCACACACAGACTAGGATACACTCTCACACAGACTAGGATACACTCTCGCTCAGGGCTCAATTTTCAGCTGCCGTTAAGCCGGATTTATCGAACGCTCGTTTGCAATTTCGACATGTTTAAAGTCGTCACTCTTCTGTTTTTAAACTCTAGCGCCAGGATTGGTAATTGACCTGTCTTACATGAGCTTGCCTGCCCTGACATGGGAAGGGGTGTCAATTTCAGGCAGCGCTGGTGGGGAATGTTTAAGATCTAACTTAAAGCTGGTTTTAAGCAGTAACATGGTTATGATATGGCATGGATTTTGACAGCAGAAGCGCACTTCTTAATCAACAAAGCTTTATTAAAAGATCAAGTGTGGAAGCATCCCTTTTTATATATGTAGGCTATTGTATATTATTTGAGCTCCTGTTATTATTTAAATAAATGTATTATTATAAATGTATTTATTATTATTATTATTATTATTATTATTATTATTATTATTATTATTATTATTTCATTGTGCATAAAAAGCCCTCCATGCAGGCTGTACGCCAAACTTGGAACGAGAGATGATATGACCTGGTGACGCTCTAGTTAGAAACATTTAAGTTATTTTCCTGTAACAATTGTTTTCCATTTCGTTTGATTTAAAAAACATACCCTGGTAGGCTACCCCTCCCCTACTATAATGAAACCCTGCTATAAACCCTGGGTAGGCTACCCCTCCCCTACTATAATGAAACCCTGCTATAAACCCTGGGTAGGCTACCCCTCCCCTACTATAATGAAACCCTGCTATAAACCCTGGGTAGGCTACCCCTCCCCTACTATAATGAAACCCTGCTATAAACCCTGGGTAGGCTACCCCTCCCCTACTATAATGAAACCCTACTATAATGAAACCCTACTATAATGAAACCCTACTATAATGAAACCCTACTATAATGAAACCCTACTATAATGAAACCCTACTATAATGAAACCCTAATATAATGAAACCCTGCTATAATGAAACCCTACTATAAACCCTACTGAAACCCTACCCTCTAATGAAACCCTACTATAATGAAACCCTACTATAATGAAACCCTACTATAATGAAACCCTACTATAATGAAACCCTACTATAATGAAACCCTACTAATGAATACTATAATGAAACCCTACTATAATGAACCCAACTATAATGAACCCTACTATAATGAAACCCTACTATAATGAAACCCTACTATAATGAAACCCTACTATAATGAAACCCTAACTATAATGAAACCCTACTTACTATAATGAAACCCTACTATATAAACCCTGAAACCCTACTATAATGAAACCCTACTATAATGAAACCCTACTATAATGAAACCCTACTACTATATGAAACCCTACTATAATGAAACCCTACTATAATGAAAACCCTACTATAATGAAACCCTATATATGAAACCCTACTATAATGAAACCCTACTATAATGAACCCTACTATAATGAAACCCTACTATAATGAAACCCTACTATAATGAAACCCCTACTATAATGAAACCCTGCTATAAATGAAACCCTACTATAATGAAACCCTGCTATAATGAAACCCTACTATAATGAAAAACCTACTATAATGAAACCCTACTATAATGAAACCCTACTATAATAATACTATAATGACCCTGCTATAATGAAACCCTGCTATAATGAAACCCTGCTATAATGAAACCCTACTATAATGAAACCCTGCTATAATGAAACCCTACTATAATGAAACCCTACTATAATGAAACCCTACTATAATGAACCCTACTATAATGAAACCCTACTATATAAAACCCTGGGTAATGAAACCCTACCTATATATGAAACCCTGCTATAATGAAACCCTGCTATAATGAAACCCTACTATAATGAAACCCTACTATAATGAAACCCTGCTATAATGAAACCCTGCTATAATGAAACCCTACTATAATGAAACCCTACTATAATGAAACCCTACTATAATGAAACCCTACTATAATGAAAACCTATAATACTATAAAACCCTGCTATAAACCCTACTATAATGAAACCCTACTATAATGAAACCCTACTATAATGAACCCCTACTATAATGAAACCTACTATAAATGAAACCCTGCTATAATGAAACCCTACTATAATGAAACCCTACTATAATGAAACCCTACTATAATGAAACCTACTATACATGAAACCCCTATATATGAACCCTACTATAATGAAACCCTACTATAATGAAACCCTACTATAATGAAACCCTACTATAATGAAACCCTACTATAATGAAACCCTACTATAATGAAACCCTACTATAATGAAACCCTACT
Source organism: Coregonus suidteri (assembly GCA_036851935.1). Classification (NCBI taxonomy): domain Eukaryota; kingdom Metazoa; phylum Chordata; class Actinopteri; order Salmoniformes; family Salmonidae; genus Coregonus; species Coregonus suidteri. Next base: position 5,736 of record JAGTTL010001015.1, read on the forward strand.
ATAATGAAACCCTACTATAATGAAACCCTACTATAATGAAACCCTATATAATGAAACCCTACTATAATGAAACCTACTATAATGAAAACCCTACTATAATGAAACCCTACTATAATGAAACCCTACTATAATGAAACCCTACTATAATGAAACCCTACTATAATGAAACCCCTGCTATAATGAAACCCTACTATATAATGAAACCCTACTATAATGAAACCCTGCTATAATGAAACCCTACTATAATGAAACCCTACTATAATGAAACCCTTCTATAATGAAACCCTACTATAATGAAACCCTACTATAAACCCTACTATATGAAACCCTACTATAATATAATGAAACCCTACTATAATGAAACCCTACTATAATGAAACCCTACTATAATGAAACCCTACTATAATGAAACCCTGCTATAATGAAACCCTACTATAATGAAACCCTACTATAATGAAACCCTGAAAACTATAATGAAACCCTACTACTACTATATGAAACCCTACTATAATGAAACCCTACTATAATGAAACCCTGCTATAATGAAACCCTACTATAATGAAACCCTACTATAGAAACCCTACTATAATGAAACCCTACTATAAATGAAACCCTACTACTATAATGAAACCCTGCTATAATGAAACCCTGACTATATGAAACCCTGCTACCTGCTATAATGAAACCCTACTATAATGAAACCCTGCTATAATGAAACCCCTGAAATGAAACCCTGCTATATATGAAACCCTACTATAATGAAACCCTACTATAATGAAACCCTGCTATAATGAACACCCTACTATAATGAAACCCTACTATAATGAAACCCTACTATAATGAAACCCTACTATAAATGAAAAACCCTATATAAAACCCTGGCTAGGCTAAAAACCCTACTATAATGAAACCCTACTATAATGAAACTACTATAATGAAACCCTACTATAATGAAACCCTACTATAATGAAACCCTGCTATAATGAAACCCTACTATAATGAAACCCTGCTATAATGAACCCTGCTATAATGAAACCCTACTATAATGAAAACCCTACTATAATGAAACCCTGATAATGAAACCCTACTATAATGAAACCCTACTATATGAAACCCTACTATAATGAAACCCTACTATAATGAAACCCTGACTACCCTACTATAATGAAACCCTATAATATACCCTACTATAATGAAACCCTACTATAATGAAACCCTACTACTATAATGAAACCCTACTATAATGAACCCTACTATAATGAAACCCTACTATAATGAAACCCTACTATAATGAAACCCTGCTATAAATGAAACCCTGCTATAATGAAACCCTGCTATAATGAAACTATATGCCCTATAATGAAACCCTCCCTATATATGAAACCCTGCTATAATGAAACCCTGCTATAACCCTACTATAATGAAAACCCTACTATAATGAAACCCTACTATAAGAAATAATGAAACCCTACTATAATGAAACCCTAATGAAAACCCTACTATAACCACTGGGTAGGCTACCCCTCCCCTGAAACCCTACTATAAAAACCCTGGGTAACCCTGCTAGGCTACCCCTCCCCTACTATAATGAAACCCTACTATACTATAATGAAACCCTATAAACCATAGTAGGCTACCCCTCCCCTACTATAATGAAACCCTACTATAATGAACCCCTGCTATAATGAAACCCTACTCCTACTATAATGAAACCCTGCTATAATGAAACCCTACTATAATGAAACCCTGCTATAATGAAAACCCTACTATAATGAAACCCTACTATAATGAAAAACCCTACTATAATGAAACCCTACTATAATGAAACCCTGCTATAATGAAACCCTACTATAATGAAACCCTATAAATGAAACCCTACTATAATGAACCCTAACTATAAACCCTGCTATAATGAAACCCTGCTATAATGAAAAACCCTACTATAATAAACCCTACTATAATGAAACCCTACTATAATGAAACCCTACTATAATGAAACCCTATACTATAACCCTACTATAAACCCTGTTAGGCCCTACTATAATGAAACCCTACTATAAACCCTGGGTAGGCTACCCCTCCCCTACTATAATGAAACCCTACTATAAACCCTGGGTAGGCTACCCCTCCCCTACTATAATGAAACCCTACTATAAACCCTGGGTAGGCTACCCCTCCCCTACTATAATGAAACCCTACTATAATGAAACCCTGAACCCTACTATTAATGACCCTACTATAATGAAACCTACTATAATGAAACCCTGCTATAATGAAACCCTACTATAATGAAACCCTACTATAATGAAACCCTACTATAACCCCTGGTAGGCTACCCCTCCCCTACTACTATAATGGGGTAGGCCCTCCCCTACTATAATGCTATACCCTGGGTAGGCTACCCCTCCCCTACTATAATGAAACCCTACTATAATGAAACCCTGCTATAAACCCTGGGTAGGCTACCCCTCCCCTACTATAATGAAACCCTACTATAATGAAACCCTACTATAATGAAACCCTGCTATAATGAAACCCTACTATAATGAAACCCTACTATAATGAAACCCTACTATAAACCCTGGGTAGGCTACCCCTCCCCTACTATAATGAAACCCTACTATAATGAAACCCTACTATAATGAAACCCTGCTATAATGAAACCCTGCTATAATGAAACCCTACTATAATGAAACCCTACTATAATGAAACCCTACTATAATGAAACCCTACTATAAACCCTGGGTAGGCTACCCCTCCCCTACTATAATGAAACCCTACTATAATGAAACCCTGCTATAATGAAACCCTACTATAATGAAACCCTACTATAATGAAACCCTACTATAATGAAACCCTGCTATAATGAAACCCTACTATAATGAAACCCTACTATAATGAAACCCTGCTATAATGAAACCCTACTATAATGAAACCCTACTATAATGAAACCCTACTATAATGAAACCCTACTATAATGAAACCCTACTATAATGAAACCCTACTATAATGAAACCCTGCTATAATGAAACCCTGCTATAAACCCTGGGTAGGCTACCCCTCCCCTACTATAATGAAACCCTACTATAATGAAACCCTGCTATAATGAAACCCTGCTATAAACCCTGGGTAGGCTACCCCTCCCCTACTATAATGAAACCCTGCTATAATGAAACCCTACTATAAACCCTGGGTAGGCTACCCTTACCTTACTATAACGAAAGCTGGTTCAACAGCAATGCGTCTGGTGTTTGTCTCTTCCTGGCTATGTGTTAGCCGATGTAGCCTAGCCATAAAAGGCTTCCAAATGGTCTAAACTCCTGAGGCTTTTGCCTTCATATTATTCCCACAGACCTACCTGCAATGCATAGGCTACTCCATTCGGCTTGTATCCATTCCCATTTTCAAAGAACTCCTCTCATCCGTTTAAGTACATCTACATTGACATTTTAGTCGTTTAGCAGACGCTCTTATCCAGAATGACTTACAGTTAGTGAGTGCATAATGTTTTTTTTTTATACTGCCCCCCCCCTTGGGAATCGAACCCACAGCCCTGGCGTTGCAAACGCCATGCTCTACCAACTGAGCTACATCCCTGCCGGCCATTTGACCCTGGACCAATAAATTGTGCGCCGCCCCATGGGTCTCCCGGTCACGGCCGGCTACGACAGAGCCTGGATTCGAACCAGGATCTCTAGCGGCACAGCCTTAGACCACTGCACCACTCTGGAGGCTAATAAAACCGCGCTCCTCCAAACATATTTAAATGATTCAGTCCTATAATGCAGTATCAACGGTAGACCTAGGCTATAGCTTGATATATTGACAATACCATTTCCAGGAGTCTAGCAAGTGTGATGTGTGAATGCCTGTACTCGTTGAAGCCAATTTCAACATTGTTGACTGTCAACACTCCAAACATAGCAAATACTGGATTCTTTAAATGTTTTTACTGTTGCTGTTACTCATTACTGTAGCCTATGCTATTTATTAAAACTGCAGTATTAATCCTCAATGGACTACGAAGATAATATTTCGTGCCCCCAGCCGAATTGGAGTTCATGACAATGCAAAGACCTACAGAACTTGAGACAATGGCATGCAGCATTAAAGCCATTAAACGCATTGATTGGCCAGTGAGTGGCCGAGCCCTTGCCACACCTATAATTAATTTATTCATCTAAACCCAGCCCTTTCATGCCACTGCCAGCCATTGTGCTCATAATTCCTGCAGTGAAAAAAGCACCAATATTTCTGAAACACCACCGACCAGTAGCCCTACCCACCAGTGCTAAGATTTACCATTGCGTTCGGTTTGTTAAAAATAAATCCCATGCTCTTTCACTGACCCCAGACACTTAGACACAGACCCTGACCCTAACCTGCTTGCACCGTCAGAGATTCTCATGCTTGTCAACAAACCACTTTTACACCTGTAATACACACCACTCACACACACAATTCTGTCACCATAACACACACCACTCACACACACAATTCTGTCACCATAATACACACCACTCTCACACACTTCTGTCACCATAATACACACCACTAACACACACTTCTGTCACCATAATACACACCACTCACACACACTTCTGTCACCATAATACACACCACTAACACACACTTCTGTCACCATAACACACCACTCTCACACACTTCTGTCACCATAATACACACCACTCTCACACACTTCTGTCACCATAATACACACCACTAACACACACTTCTGTCACCATAATACACACCACTCACGCACACGTCTGTCACCATAACACACCACTCACACACTTCCGTCCACTCTGCAAAAGATGTCTGTCACTTCCTCCAAGTGGTGCAGGTAAAACTCAATTTACAGGTAAAACTCCATTTACAGGTAAAACTCAGCATGTAACACAGTTCAGTGCTACAGAGTGTTACACTAAGGACCAACCACAGAATGAGAAAATACTCAAAATGTACGTCTTGTGTCACAGAATGGCTCTAACAGACATTGGCTACAACATTTGGTCTGAATTAACACGAGTTGGAGAAATCAAGGTTGCACCATTCATTGGGCCTATAGTATTTCAAGTCCTTTTGATTCTCCAGGCCAAATTCCAATACGGAACTGGAATACAGAGCTTAACAAGAGAAAACCTTTTAAATGTTCTTAATGTTTTTTTTGTTTTTGTTTCTGTTTATTTCTCATATCCTCTCACAAAACCATTGGAGCCAATCTTTGCAACATAAAAACAAAAACAAAAAAAAAAAAAACATCACAACTGGAAAGAAATAGGGAATTCTTATTCCCCCATCTGAAAAGTATTTGTGAACAGGCAGCAGGGCTATTAAGAATTAAGGACGGAGGGAGGACTGACGCTTTGCCAGTGTTGGCCATGACAAATGCCAGACAGCCTCTGTGTGTGTGTGTGTGTGTGTGTGTGTGTGTGTGTGTGTGTGTGTGTGTGTGTGTGCTATGCGTAGGTGTGCTCATTGGTTAGTGGGTGGCCACCAAGGCAGCTGCCCCAGCCACACCACACAGCCTCCTCACAATGGCCTCCTCCCACACCATGTGTACGGCATTATTCAAAGGCAACATTTGAAATAATGTATTTGAAAACAATTAATTGAAGGTATTTTCAAATACTTCCAATAGAAGTTATTGATTCAGTCCATGGATGGGGGGGGGGGGGGTAACCCCTACTCCCATATGGCCGGGGCCAGCGGCTGACCGAAACCTGAGAGGCTTCGCTCCCTCTCCCTGAAAAATGTGTTTGGCGAGAAGCGAGTCCAGACTCAGAGACTGTTTTGAGTTTCCAGTGTTGGGCCTCTTTTCATTTTCAGCTGCTCCTCCATCTGAGAAGCAGATTCTCCCTTTCTCCTCTATGTCATGTGGCAGAGTGTGACTTTATACACTGACTGGCGAGCACCTTTTTTTCTACGGTCCCCTCTCATTGGAAGCCAACAGCTCTCCCACCGAGCTTGAGACAGAAAGAGAGAGGATTCTCCCCATGGTCTGTGAATGACATCAAGCTAACGAGATCCAAACATTCCTTCACTTTCAGACCCGTCCCCTAGGACGTTTCTTTGCCAAGATGGCTGCCAGACCGGTCCGAGATACACCTGCTAGGAAGGTTAGAGATGTTTTGGCATCCTTGGACGACCTTTAGGTCATGTTTGTGTGGATTGTGAAGGGGGTCACTTGGGCGTGTATCCTCATTCGTTTTTTTCGAGCGTTGTCGGTCTAAACTACAGCAGGTGTAAGATTGGACAGCTAACGGACATGCTGAATTATGGAGTACGGACAATACAGAAAGAGGTCTGGATGCAGCACTCACATCATTCATTTTAACACCGTTACAACCCCATTGCTGTAATTCTCAACGGCCAAATTGTCTATAGTTCTTATTCTCCTAGAGCACATCTGTCTGTCTGTCTGCCTGCCTGCCTGCCTGCCTGCCTGCCTGCCTGCCTGCCTGCCTGTCTGTCTGTCTGTCTGTCTGTCTGTCTGTCTGTCTGTCTGTCTGTCTGTCTGCCTGCCTGCCTGCCTGCCTGCCTGCCTGTCTGTCTGTCTGTCTGTCTGTCTGTCTGTCTGTCTGCCTGCCTGCCTGCCTGCCTGTCTGTCTGTCTGTCTGTCTGTCTGTCTGTCTGTCTGTCTGTCTGTCTGTCTGTCTGTCTGTCTGTCTAACCACTCACTTTTGGTTTGAAACATATGATGTTTTAAATATAGCAACTAATAGAACCAAAACCCTTATGCTGTACAGTTCTGCTCAATATTAAACTAATATTAGGATCTCTGTATATTTTCCTTTCTTGTTTCCTCTTGTCTGTCTCTGTTAACACAAAGAAATCCTGCCTCCCCTCATCCAAGTCATGCGGTATCATTTTTGCGGAGGCGCCAAAACAACTTTTCAAGCTTTTGTTCACTGTTTTGGTTCATGTCAATGTTTCTGGCATAATTGTTGGGACTCTAGATAATCACGGATTGTAGAGGGAAATACAGCCACGTCGCAGACACCGCTCCCAGACGTGCTGAACATCAAGCCGCCGACTTGGCCCCAGATGCTCAAGAGGACTGTGTGCTCTCGTTCACCGTGACCGACATGAGTAAGTAATTTAAGCATGTTAAACCTCACAAGGCTGCGAGCCGCGTCCTCAGAGCATGTGCAGACCAACTGCTTGGAGAGTTTACGGACATATTCAATCTCGCCATATCACAGTCTGCTGTCCCCACTTGCTTCAAAGATATCCACCACTGTTCCTGTACCCAAGAAAGCGAACTTAACTGAACTAAATGACTATCGCCCCGTAGCACTCACTTCTGTCATCATGAAGTGCTTTGAGAGGCTAGTTAAGGATCATATCACCTCTACCTTACCTGACACCATAGACCCACTGTGATTTGCATATCGAACCCACAATCTATCTGCAATATTAAAGCTGATCCACACCTAAAAAATAATAATGAAAACAGTACTGCAAAACACGCCTACCCGGGCGCCCAGTTTAATCGAATCCCCTGAGTGCCACACACGTGTCACTAATTATCAGGACTGCCCTGATAGGCTCATTCATAGGCTCGTGGTCCTCTGTAGCTCAGCTGGTAGAGCACGGCGCTTGTAACGCCAAGGTAGTGGGTTCGATCCCCGGGACCACCCATACACAAAAAATGTATGCATGCATGACTGTAAGTCGCTTTGGATAAAAGCGTCTGCTAAATGGCATATTATTATTATTATTATTATTATTATTCACACCTTTAGTTAGTATTCAGATCCTGTCAAGCCATTCCTCCGTTTTTTTCCAATTGTGTGCGTCCAAGTTAAGAGTACGTCTGTTTCCTATTTTCCTTAGTTACGTCACAGCATTAAGATGTCATGTCATTTCCTTATTTTCATTACTTGAGATTTGGTTTATGTGATTCATCCGCATCACCTTCCTATGCAACCTCCTTGGTTGCAGAACCAACCACACCATGTCCAACCACAAGTCCTTCATAAATATGTGAACTTGAAACAATTATATGAATACACAGTTTTTTTTTTTATTTTAAGTTAGTCCAGTGGCCAGCTATCTAAACGTATAGTAATCATAGTCTAATTACCAACCGGGGGGCCCCAATTGATGTTGTTTGTCACTCTCACTCAGATATCATATTAAAAACTGCAAAAACTTCTCTGCACCACATGGCATAATGTGTTGATTTGCAGCATTTCTTGCTTTAAAACCACAGCATTTTCTTGAGGCCCCAAGACAAAATTGCAAGAAATTAACTTTTAAACTGTTTCTCTCCGCTGTCAAGAGTGGGGACGCTAAAATGTTTTGCTCGCAAGGTGGGTTATGGATGTGGGTACGCAGACCCGCAAGCCACTGCGCCCCCCCCCACATCAAAGTTGCCCAACCCTATTCTAGAAGGCGGAGACAGCATCAAAGCTGGGGCAGAGAGACTGAGAAACAGCTTCTATCTCCAGGCCATCAGACTGTTAAACAGGCACCACTAGCCGGCCTCCGCCCAGTACCCTGCCCTAAACTTTAGTCACTGTTACTAGCCACCTACCACCCACTTACTCTACTCTGCACTTTAGAGACTGCTGCCCTATATACATAGTCAAGGCAAACTGGTCACTTTAATAATGTTTACATACTGTTTCACCCACTTCATATGTATATACTGTATTCTAGTCATGGCACATCCTATATAACTTTTTATTTGGGGGGGGGTATGCATGTATTGTATATATTTTTTATTGCTATGCACTACTGAACTGTTGGAGCTAGAAACACAAGCATTTCGCTGCACCTGCGATAACATCTGCAAATCTGTGTACGCGACCATTAAACATTGATTTTGATTTGATTTGATTGTTGATTTGATTTTGATTTGATGTGGTTTCCCATGCAGTGTTTTCCACTGTCTGTCCTTGCTGTGTATGAGAGAGGGGGATGAGATAGGGGGATGGGAGAGGGGGGATGAGAGAGGGGGATGAGAGAGGGGGATGGGAGAGGGGGTGGGAGAGGGGGAGGAGAGAGGGGGTGGGAGAAGGGGATGGAAGAGGGGGGATGAGAGAGGGGGATGAGAGAGGGGGATGAGAGAGGGGGATGAGAGAGGGGGTGGGAGAGGGGGATGAGAGAGGGGATGAGAGAGGGGGATGAAAGAGGGGGATGAGAGAGGGGGATGAGAGAGGGGGTGGGAGAGGGAGATGAGAGAGGGGGATGAGAGAGGGGATGGGAGAGGGGGATGAGAGAGAGGGGATGAGAGAGGGGACGGGAGAGGGGGATGAAAGAGGGGGATGAGAGAGGGGGATGAAAGAGGGGGATGAGAGAGGGAGATGAGAGAGGGGATGGGAGAGGGGTGTGAAAGAGGGGGATGAAAGAGGGGGATGAAAGAGGGGGATGAGAGAGGGGGATGAGAGAAGGGGATGAGAGAGTGGGATGGGAGAGGGGGATGAGAGGGGGATGAAAGAGGGGATGAGAGAGGGGGATGAGAGAGGGGGTGGGAGAGGGGGGATGAGAGAGGGGGAGGGGATGAGAGAGGGGATTGGAGAGGGGGGATGAGAGAGGGGGATGGGAGAGGGGGATGAAAGAGGGGGATGAGAGAGGGGATGGGAGAGGGGGGTGAAAGAGGTGGATGAGAGAGGGGGATGAGAGAAGGGGATGAGAGGGGGATGGGAGAGGGGATGAGAGAGGGGGATGGGAGAGGGGGATGAGAGAGGGGATGAGAGAGGGGATGAGAGAGAGGGGGATGAGAGAGGGGATGAGAGAGGGGGATGAGAGAGGGGATGAGAGAGGGGGATGAGAGAGGGGATGAGAGGGGGGATGAGAGAGGGGGATGAGAGAGGGGGATGAGAGAGGGGATGAGAGAGGGGGATGATGAGAGAGGGGATGAGAGAGGGGATGAGAGAGGGGGATGAGAGAGGGGGATGATAGGGGGGGATGAGAGAGAGGGGATGAGAGAGGGGATGAGAGAGGGGGATGAGAGAGGGGATGAGAGAGGGGGATGAGAGAGGGGGATGAGAGAGGGGATGAGAGAGGGGGATGAGAGAGGGGATGAGAGAGGGGGATGAGAGAGGGGGTTGAGAGAGGGGATGTCATCTAGCGCATTTCTCTTGTTTACTGCACTTATTTTATGTCTTCCCAGGGCGGTGTGTGTGTGTGTGTGTGTGTGTGTGTGTGTGTGTGTGTGTGTGTGTGTGTTTTATGTCTTTAATTTAATGTTGTGTCTCTGTGTAACTGTGACTTTACCAATGTTTTCCCGCTGAAATGTAACAGACTTCTATTTGGTTACCACACCATGGTGGGGAGACACAGGGGAATACACTGCTTTCACAAGCTATTCACACCCCTTGACTTTTTTCACATTTTGTTGTGTGACGTCCTGAATTTAAAATGGATAACATTTAGATTTGTTTTGGTCACGCACAACACTCCATAATGTCAAAGTGGAATTATGTTTTTAGAAATGTTTACTAATTAATTAAAAATGAAAAGCTGAAATGTCTTGAGTCAATAAGTATTTAACCCCTTTGTTATGACAAGCCTAAAAAAGTTACATAATAAGTTGCATGGGCAAATGTTTTACAATCCAGGTGTGTAAAGCTCTTAGAGACTTACCTAGAAAGCTGTAATCGCTGCCAAAGGTGCGTCTGCAAAGTATTGACTCAGGGGTGTGAATACTTATTTAAATATTTTATTTCCAAAAATGTGCAAACATTTCTAAAAACATGTTTTCACTTTGTCATAATGGGGTATTGTATGTAAATGGGTGAGGAAAAAATCTATTTAATCCATTTTGAATTCAGGCTGTAACATATCAAAATGTGGAAATAAGTCAAGGGGTATGAATACTTTCTGAAGGCAGTGTATGTTAATAGACTGTGTTAATTCGTAGAGTGCAATGTAGAGTGTATTAATTTGTTTAGTTACAGTAAATATATAATTCCACATTGATTTACACAGTTCATCAGTTGCCGTAGTGAGCAAAGAGCTTTTATATTGTACTGTAAAAAGGAACCCAGCAGATGAAGGAACATACACCATGTCCAGACTTAGAGCTCTGTCCTGCGTGAAGCCGCCGTCTGTCTCCATAAAACCATTCAGAGGATATCGTCTGTTAACTGGATGCGCCATCTTCAGCTCCTAGCTGAACTTGTCACAGTATCTTCGCCTTCGCCTGATTAATGTTCCTGGAGAAACGAGCCTGTGAGATAGCAACCTGTTTATTACAGGAGCTTACGGCCATAACGTACCGTGATCATCACCCCCCTGCCCTCCCCTGGAACTGTACATTAGGAATTATGAGCCATGAAAATGCGGCTTCGGGAAAGTGTGCCTCTGCATCGCGTGGATTCTACAGAGCACTATTCCTGCATGTCTTCCTGCACGTCTGCTGAATATTCCCAGCTTTCCCATGGCTTCTAATTACAGGTTTGACTTCCTTCCACTCAGGAAGAGACAAGGAACCACAGCTGGTGGGCCCGCTAAGGGATGGCAGAGGGGCGGAGAGAGAATGATGGAACAACGTTGTCGACGAGTACGAGGGAATCCTCGACTTCACTTTGTAAAGGAGGGATGATGGAGGGAACACACTGGTTGAATCATTGTTGTATCAACGTAATTTGTCAACGTATTGAGACGTGGAATCAACGTGGAAAATACTTTGGATTTGAAAAAAAAGTAATCAACCAGTACTGTTTTCATCTCATTTCAACCAGCGTCAATGTATTCAACTTAAAGTCAATGTATTCAACTTAAATACATTGACTTAACCTGGTTGTTACATCAATCTAATTTCAACATAATCATCAGAACAATGTATACATTGAAATTGCGTTGAAAATTCCACGTAGAAACATCCTACATTTAATTGAGTGGTTGAAATTATATTGAATTTCATATTTGATTAGACCTATTTTATTTGACCTTGTTTCAACGTTGATAGTAAAATGGTATGTTTGAATCAACGTCATCGTTTCAACCTAAATAAAGAGGTAGAGCATGGCGTTTGCAACGCCAGGGTTGTGGGTTCGATTCCCACGGGGGGCCAATATGAAAAATTGTATGCACTAACTGTAAGTCGCTCTGGATAAGAGCGTCTGCTAAATGACTAAAATGTCAAATGTATATTGAAATAAAATGTGAAGCCAAAGTCCAACGACTCCAGCCTGAACAGTGACTCCTACTGGAATATGAGTGGTACTGCATTTAAGCCTACCTCTATGTACCCTGCTAAGCTATGTAAACAAGCTGTGTTCGATTCAGCTGAGCTATCACAGTCAACACATTTCGACATTGATCAGCTTCCATACCACAGGGCTCTCCAGAGGGTGGTGCGGTCTGCACAAAGCGTCACCGGGGACAAACTACCTGCCCTTGAAGGACACCTACAGCACCCGATGTCACAGGAAGGCCCAAAAAGATCATCAAGGACAACTACCACCCGAGCCACTGCCTGTTCACCCCCGCTATCACCCAGAAGGCGAGGTCAGTACAGGCGCATCAAAGCTGGGACCGAGAGACTGAAAAACATCTTCGATCTCAAAGGCCATCAGACTGTTAAACAGCCGTCACTAGCGCAGAGAGGCTGCTGCCTACATACAGACTTGAAAATCACTGGCCACTTTAATAAATGGAACACTAGTCACTTTAATAATGCCACTTTAATAATGTTTACATATCTTGCATTACCCATCTCATATATGTATACTGTATTCTATACTATCTATTGCATCTTAGCCTATGCCACTCTGATAATGACATTGCTCATCCATATATTTATATATTCTTATTGCATTCCTTTACTTAGATTTGTGTGTATTAGGTATTTGTTGTGGATACTTGCTAGATATTGCTGCACTGTCGGAACTAGAAGCACAAGCATTTCGCTACACTCGCAATAACATCTGCTAACCATGTGTATGTGACCAATACATTTGATTTGATTTGATTTGATACTCATTTTCATAGACTTAGGGTCGATTCTAGGATTATTTGAGTAGGGAGGCAAAGAGGGGACCAAGAACCAGACATGGGTGGCAATGGGAAATCAGCTAATTGTATCACAAATAGCATTTAAATTTGGCTTAAACTGCAATGCATTGTTTTGAATGACTGTTTCGACTCTTAATTTTTAACTGCCCTAATTTATTCAAATAAATCCATTTGAAAAAAGAACATAGGGAAAATATTCAATTTTATCATCATGTTCAGTGGTAACTGCCCCTCCAAAGACCTTTTCCCCCTCCAAGGAATTTCAACACAATGTAAAAGCTCTAAAATGCTATTTGGAGAACAGTAAAAAATTACGCCAGCTGTTATCGCCTTGGCTGCTGTAGCTTCATTCACCTTAGTCGGTAAGGGACATACTTAACATTCTAGGAGTCTCCTGTAGCTCAGTGGTAGAGCATGGCGCTTGCAATGCCAGGGTTGTGGGTTTGTTTCCCACGGGGGGGGGGCAGTATGAAAAATGTATGCACTCACTAAAACTGTAAGTCGCTCTGGATAAGAATATGCCATTTAGCAGACGCTTTTTTCCAAAGTGACTTACAGTCATGTGAAGGTAACCAGTACCGGTAAAACATTTTTTTTATGGAAGTATGAAGGTAGTTTTGTGCCTACCCCCCAAAAAAGGTTAAATGTTGTATGTGTAAGAAAATAAAAAATCCTTCTTATATCTCCTAGAGGGCAAACACCTCACAACCTGGTTTCTTATTATTTATTTTATGACTGTCTTTTATTGCCATTTATGAATGTATTCTTCAATGCGTTTCTCTGGGCAATAGTAGTAAAAGCCAAATTAAATGTTTTATCAAATAATTGTCCAATATTTTTTGTTGATACCTAAACAGGTCCTAAAATTCAAAATCAAATACACTTGTCACAGTGGCTGATGTGGATGTGGTGGAGGAGTCACACGCAGGACACAGAAGCTAAGTCCTATCGACTTTACTGAACACGAACAAATAAATCCAAATTCTGGCCTCAACAAAAATAGGAGGCGGACTATGCGCAAACAATGGGCAATACACAAGTA
>JAGTTL010001016.1:0-19739 GCA_036851935.1 Coregonus suidteri
TTATCAAAACACAAACACATAATCACTGGTACTACAGCAGCATATCACTAAGGACAAACCATGTTCACACACACTATACAGCACACACATACACTACAACCAAACACCAAGAACACCCCCCTAAGACACTATAATCTAGATCAACAAAACACAAAAAACAACAAACATAACTAAGACACAAAATTCAACTAAAAAACAATACAAAAAGTCCCAAAACTAAAAAAAAACCCACAAAAAAAAAACATCAAGCAACTAAAGTAAAAAGATGAACCAATAAGAAACTCTTCACTAAACTAACTATCGTGCAAAACAACCACAACAAAACAAAACTGGCTCCAAAAACACACACCCACACACTTTAAACACACACACACAAACCAAAAAAAACAAAAAAAAAAAACACTGACATACAACACCCACACACCTGGACAAGACAGAAAACACACATCACACAAACTAACACAAACACTTGGGACAAAAACAACCGTACAACAAACAACACACAACACACCCAAACATCCACACCACAAAAAAACACACTTCAAACCACACACACACAAACACACACTTGGAGATTGACAACACAACAACAGTGACACACACACAACACACACTGGACAAATGATATATACTGACTGTTTGTGTGTGTGTGTGTGTTGTGTGTGTGTGTGTGTGTGTGTGTGTGTGTGTGTGTGTGGTGTCTGTGTTCTGTGGGGTGTGTATGAGGACGTTCACGGTGTAATCCCTAAATGACTGTCTGTTTCTTGCTGGCTTAACCTGCTACAGTGTGGAAACATGGTGAGAAGATAAAACAATGAAACCTGGACTTCGAAAATGTGGAGTGTTGACTGCTGTGAAGAATATGATCTACAAAATCAGTCTTAATTCAAGTGAATCTCAAGTCAAAGACCACCATCATTACTTAATTGGTCATATTTAAATATCATCTGTAGTTCTACAGAAGCTACACATCACAGGGACAATCCAAAGGTTTACAAAAGTTTGCTTTGTGACAATGTTTGTGTCTGTGTATGTGGTGTGTGTGTGTGTGTGTGTTCAGGGTGTGTGTGTGTTCAGGATGTGTGTGTTTTGTGTGTGTGTGTGATTTGTGTGTGTGTGTGTTCAGGATGTGTGTGTGTGTGTTCAGTGTGTCTGTGGTGTTGTTCAGGGTGGTGTGTGTGTTTCAGGATGTGTGTTTTGTGTGTTGTGGGTGTGATTTGTGTGTGTGGTGTGTTGTTCAGGATGTGTGTGTGTGGGTGTTCAGTGTGTGTGTGTGATGTCCAGGTGTGTGTTGTTTCCAGTGTGTGTATGTGTGTTTCAGTTTGTTGAGTGTGCTGTGTCCTGTGTGTGTGGTGTTTCAGTGTGTGTGTGGTGCATTGTGAGTGTGTTCATTGTGTGTGTGTTTCAGCGTGGGTGTGTTCAGTGTGTGTGTGTCCAGTGTATGTGTGTGTCTAGTTTGTGTGTGTTTCAGACAATGTGTGTGTGTTCAGGTGGTGTGTGGTGTGTGCTTGTGTGTGTTGTGGTGTTCAGGGTGTGTGTGGTGTGTGTGTTCAGCGTGTGTGTGTGTTCAGGATGTGTGTGTGTGTGTCCAGTGTGTGTGTGTTCAGGGGGATGTCAGTGTGTGTGTCTATAGAGAGTGTGTGTGTGTGTGTTTCAGTGTGTGTGTGTGTTCAGGGATGTGTGTGTGTCAGTGTTCAGGTGTGTGTGTGTTCAGGGTGTGTGTGTGTGTTCAGGTTGTGTGTGTGTGTTCGGGTGTGTGTGTGTTCAGGATTGTGTGTGTGTGTGTCCAGTGTGTGTGTGTGTGTGTTCAGGATGTGTGTGTGTGTGTGTGTGTGTGTGTGTGTGTGTGTGTGTGTGTGTTCAGTGTGTGTGTGTGTTCAGGATGTGTGTGTTTGTGTGTGTGTGTTCAGTGTGTGTGTGTTGTGTGTGTGTTTAGGATGTGTGTGTGTGTTCAGTGTGTGTGTGTGTGTTCAGGATGTGCGTGTGTGTCCAGTGTGTGTGTGTGTGTGTGTGTGTGTGTGGTTTCAGTATGTGTGGTGTGTGTGTTCAGTGTGTGTGTGTGTGTGTGTGTGTGTGTGTGTTCAGGATGTGAGCTGTGTGTCCACAGTGTGTGTGTGTGTGTGTGTGTGTGTGTGGTGTTCAGTATGTGTGTTTGTGTGTGTTCAGTGTGTGTGTGTGTGTGTGTTCAGGATGTGTGTGTGTGTGTCTGGTGTGTGTGTGTGTGTGTTCAGTGTGTATGTGTGTGTTCAGGATGTGTGTGTAGGTGTTCAGGATGTGTGTGTGTGTGTTTTCAAGTGTGTGGGGTGTTCAAGGATGTGTGTGTTTGTGTATGTTGTGTGTTCAGTGTGTCAATGTTGTGTGTTCAGACTGCGTGTGTGTGTGTGTGTGTGGTGTGTGTGTGTGTGTGTGTGTGTGTGTGTGTGTGTGTGTGTGTGTGTGTGTGTTAATTGTGTGTGTGTGTGTAATTAATGGAAATAAGTGTGTTTTATATTACCATCTAACAGTATAACATATTATCATTGAACAAATCTCAAGTACCTTAACTTCTCCTTTTGATACCTAGAAACATCTACATAAATGAATTAGTGAAAAGTGAGTTAACATTTCTAATGATGATGATTTTCTAATATTGTGTCTGGTTTTCATCCATCAGATGTCTGTGATCTCACACTGGACCTAAACACAGCAAAACAGAGACCTCTCTCTGTCTGAAGGAAAACAGAAAGGTGACATATAGGAGGAGAGAGGAGCAGCCCGTATCCTGATCACCCAGAGAGATTTAACTACTGGGACCAGGTGCGTGTTAGAGAGGGTCTGAACTGGGCGCTGTTAGGTTCACTGGGAGGTAGAGTGGAGTGGGAACATGGCTGGTATAGGAGTGACTATATAAAGGAATCAGCAAGAGATAGAGTGGTAATGACTGTAGGATTGGAGGTAATGACAAAGTCCTGGAGTCTGGCCTGCTCTGACAACCGTTACTCTGCCTGTCACAATAGTAAACCCCACTCTACCATAGACGTCCCCATCCCTCCAGCTCCCACAGAGTAGGAGTGTATCTGGACTGGCCAGCCGGCACTCTGTCCTTCTACAGAGTCTCCTCTGACACACTGACCCACCAGAACACATTCCACTCCACATTCACTGAGCCCCTCTATCCAAGGGTTTAAGGGTTGGTATCCTCAGTAAACTTTAACACAGTAGAAACACACTGGAAAAAAACAAACTGGATACACACACACACACTGGACAAACACCACACACTGGACACACACACAGTACACACACACAAACACACACACTGGAACAAACACACACATACACACACTGAACAACACACAAATGGACACACTGGAGACACACACACACTGAACACCACACCTAGACACACACACACACACTGGTACACACACACAACACTGAACACCACACAAACGACACACACACACACACACACACTGGACACACACGCACACACTGGAAAATAACACTGGACACACACACTGGAACAACACACGAACACACACTGAACATACACACCACACACACTGAACACACACACTGCACAAACACACACACACACACACACAACACACACACACACTGGACACACACACAGAATACATTGAACAAACACACACACACTAGGGACAACACAACACACACCACTGAAACACAAACAAAATGAACCACACAACACACTGGACACACCCACACACACACTAGACACACACACCTGGACACCACACACACTGAACAAACACAACACTGAACACAACGCCCGAACACACAAAAACACACACACTAGAACACAAAAAAGACACACTACACACCTGGACACACACACACAAACACACACACAAAAAACTGTACCACACAAACTTACCACACTGAACACACACACACACACACAGGACACACACGCACACACTGGACAAACACACTGGACACACACACAACACTGAACACAAACACCAAACACACACACACCACACACACATGAACAGACAAACACACACTGAACACACACACTGGACACACACACACCAACACAACACACAACTGGACACACACCACATACAATGGGAACAAACACACAACTGGACACAACACACACACGCACCAATAACACACAACACACACTGAACAACCCACACACACTTGGACACACACACACACTGACACACACACAACAGAACTGAACACAGGACACACACACACACAAAAAAACAAAACAACACACACACACACACTGAACACACACCACACACACTGGACACACACACTCTGAACACACACATCACACACCATGACACAACACACACACAAAAAACACCACACAAAACAACATCTAGACAACACACACACACACCACACACAAACTTACACACACTGGGCACACACACGCACATTTCTGGACACACACATCCAACACAAAACATTGGACACACAAACTGGATACACACACACACTGGACAAACACACACACTGGACACTGGACAAACACACACACTGGACACACACACACTGGACAAACACACACACTTACACACACTACTCACACACACACATCACGATGCAAACACACACACACACCACAACACTTGACAACACACGCAGGAAAAAAACTCCACAACACACACACTGGACACGCACACAAACACACTGAACACGAACACACACACTAGACACACACACATAAACACACTGGACCACACACAATGAACATGAAAAACACACACACACACACACACTGAACAAACACACACACAACACACCAAACACACACACTGAACACACACACACACACACACACTGAAACAAACAAAACGCTGAAAAACACCACACACTTAACACAACCACACACACCACTCTGGACACCACACTGAACACACACACACTAACACAACCACCACACTGAACACACACACACCCACACACACAAACACACTGGACACACACTAGACAAAACACACACACACCACCTGTACACTCACCACACACACACTGAACACACACACACACACACACACACACACGCACACACACACTGGACACCACACAAAACAAACACACTGGACAAATACACTGGACACACACACTGACACACACAACACACACACTGGACAAACACACACACATACACACACACACACACTGAACACACACACTGGCACAACAAACACACACACACACACTGGACACACACACATAACAACTTTTAACAAACACACACACTGGACACACACACATACATTGACAACACACACAAACACAACCACTAGACACACACACACACACACTGGAACACAAACAAACCAAAACACACACACACGAACTGGACACACACACACCGACCCCACACACCACACAAACACACACTACCAACACAACACACTGGGACACACACACACTGGACACACCCGCAAAAAACACAACACACTTAACACACACACATACACACTGGGGACACACACACACACTGAACACACACACATGACACACACACACGATTAACACACACACACACACACACACACACACGGACACACACAAACACACACACACACTAGACACACAAACACACTGTACACACACACAACACCACACACACACACAACACAACACACACATTCACACACACACACTGGACACACACACCTAGACACACACACACACTGTACACACAACACACTAAAAAACACTGACAACCACACAAACACACACACACTGTTGACACACACAACGCACAACACTGGACAAACACACTTGGAACACACACACACTGACACACACACACAACACACACACACACTGGACACACACACAAACTGAACACACACTGAAACACACACACTGAACACACACACACTGAACCAACACACTGAACACACAACACACCGAACACACACACAACACACATGAACACACACACCTGAACACACACACTGGACACACACACTGGACACACACACACACACACAGGACTCAACACACACAGACACTCTAGACACATACACACACACACACTGGGCACACACACTGGACACACACACACTGACACAATTATTGGACACCAACACTATTGGACACACACACACAACTGGACACACTCACACACACTGGACACACACACACACACACACACACACACGGACACGATCATTTCCTTGTGTTGTTATTTTTGATGAAAGGAAATCCATATCAGCCTACTGTACAGGACTTTGCTGTGGCACCTTCTGTTTTGGGTGTTCTCAGGTCAGGTCTGAGCCATGATCCATGATCAGAATGTGTCTCTGTGTCTATTTCCCACAGCCCTGCCATTTCTACCTGTGTCCTGATCTAGTGTTTCACCCCTGACCTCCTCACGACCGTCTCACTGTCCATGTCTGCTTTTAGCTCCCACCTCTACTTCACTGTGTTATAATGGACCTTATGCTTTGTTATGTCACCTCTGTAACCAGTTATCAAACATACTGACCTTTCTGACCCTATCCCATGGCCCTACTTTCTACAACTGAACATTTAAAATTCCCATCTATGAGTTTTGTTTCGTGATCCATTTTACTTATTTATGTATTTGCTGTGTATTGGGGTTGTGCTGCAGAGCAATCATGGGGGTTTGTATGTGTTGAGATGATCACGTTCCAGAATAAATGGTTGAACTGATTCCTGTCTCCCGTCTCATCATTATTGAATTGTTATACAGACGTGGTTATGAAACCCACGAGACATAACAAAAGATTGGCGATGAGGTAAGTCTGAATCTACAGGAACTTTCTGTCTGGAAGAAGTGAGTTTTTACAACTGTTTTAAAAATGTGTTATTTTCTGTGGTACAGTCTAGGCTAATGTTAGCACAGTGTATTGCTAGCAGAGGCAAGTGTGCATAGTCCAGCTAGCTAAGAAAGAGCGTTAACCAGTGGGTGTAAAGTACTTAAGTAAAAATACTTTTTTAACGTACTACTTAAGTAGTTTTTTTTTTGGGGGGTATCCTGTACTTGACTTTACTATTTTATATTTTTTGACTGACTACTTTTACTTTCACTTCACTACATTCATAAAGAAAATAATGTTACTTTTTTACTCAATACATTTTCCCTGACACCCCAAAGTACTTGTTACATTTTGAATGCTTAGCAGGACAGAAAATGGTCCAATTCACACACACTTATCAAGAGAAAATCCCTACTGCCTCTGATCTGGCAGACTCACTAAACACAAATGCTTTGTTTGTAAATTGTCTGAGTGTTGAGTGTGCCTCTGGCTGAACGTAACATTTTTGAAAACAAGAAAATTGTCTGGTTTGCTTTATGTAAGGAATTTGAAATGATTTATACTTGTACTTTTACTTTTGATACTTTAGCATATTTTAGCATTACATTTACTTTTGATACTTAAGTATATTTATTAAAACCAAATACTTTTAGACTTTTACTCAGTAGTATTATTTTACTGGGTGGACTTTCACTTTTAGTTGAGTAATTTTCTATTAAGGGATCTTTACTTTTACTCAAGTATGACAATTGGGTACTTTTTCCACCACTGGAGTTAACATTGTCATGGACGGCAGAAAAGGACTGGAGAACGGACATCGGAACGGGAAAACAACGTGATTAAAAGGGAGGAATATACAGTGATTAAAGAATAGGACATTTATTCACTGGTAAGACAAACGTTTTAATTAAATCTGCTAATGAGCGAACTGAGTGAAGTGAAATGAAGATCACTTGACTGAGGAAAATATTGCTGTGGTTGAGGACAAAATTGAAGTGATTGACAATCAGGAGCTTATTGAGAAATGAACAATTATTGGATTGTTGGAAAACATTGGACAGTGTTTGATGAAGTATTGATCAGTGGAGCTCATATACAGAAACGGTTTTGAAATATTTGTTCTTGTAAAATGACATGGATGAGGACAACATTGTGCCTACATGTTTTTAGTGTAATTTGGCCAAAGACATTTAATTTACTACGCAGCCTGCTACAGCCAGTCAGAACAGGTAATAAGACGTATGGGGATATTGTGGAGATACTTAAAGGACATTTTTTTCCAACCAGAACCACTAGTTAATGCTGGAAAGGTTCAGGTTCCACAGGAGACATCAGGAAGAGGGAGAATCAGTAACAATGTTTGCTGCTGCATTAAAGAAACTACCAGAGACACTGAGTTTTAATGCTGTTCTAAATTACATCATTAGAGACAGACTATGTATGTGGGCTACGGAGTGAAGCTACACAAAAGAGACTGTTGACTGAAAGTCATCTGACCTTGGCAAAGGACATTGAAATCAGTGTGTCCATAGGAACTAGCTGCTAAAGAGGCTCACCAGTTGAGTTCATCAGGAACTTAGTGGGTTCATCTAACAATCCTCATCATCAGCTGATACATTTTAATCTCATACACAGGGTAAACCTTCCACCTAGAAACATAATTTAATGAAACATATTAACCTCTCTTCTGTGTGATCTATGTAATCAAGGTGTCTTTGGCTCCTTTAGGCATATTCATATGTAGCAAAAGAACAATTGACAGCTGGTTTACCATAAATTAACTACTGCAGTGGGTTTTTTACCCAACAGATGCCCATTCATGATCATTTAGTGCAATTGTGTACCTTACTGATTTTATTATAATAATTGTATTTACCTGCAATAACTAGTTTCCATAATATACTGATATATATTTTAACAGTATTGTGTCTCTAGCTGTATAACCATTCCTGCTGCTATTTGTTCTGATATATATTTTAACAGTATTTTGTGTCTCTAGCTGTATAACCATTCCTGCTGCTATTTGTTCTGATATATATATTTAACAGTATTGTGTCTCTAGCTGTATAACCATTCCTGCTGCTATTTGTTCTGATATATATTTTTAACAGTATTGTGTCTCTAGCTGTATAACCATTCCTGCTGCTATTTGTTCTGATATATATTTTTAACAGTATTGTGTCTCTAGCTGTATAACCATTCCTGCTGCTATTTGTTCTGATTTATATTTAACAGTATTGGTGTCTCTAGCTGTATAACCATTCCTGCTGCTATTTGTTTCTGATATACACTACCGTTCAAAAGTTTGGGGTCACTTTGAAATGTCCTTGTTTTTCGATTTTTTTGTCCATTAAAAAATAACATCAAATTGATCAGAAATACAGTGTAGACATTGTTAATGTTGTAAATGGCTATTGTAGCTGAGGAACGGCTGATTTTTTTTAATGGAATATCTACATAGGCGTACAGAGGCCAATTATCAGCAACCATCAGTGCTGTGTTCCCAATGGCACGTTGTTGTTTGCTAATCCAAGTTTATCATTTTAAAAGGCTAATTGATCATTAGAAAACCCTTTTGGCAATTATGTTAGCACAGCTGAAAACTGTTGTGCTGATTAAAGAAGCAATAAAACTGGCCTTCTTGAGACTAGTTGAGTATCTGGAGCATCAGCAATTGAGGGTTCGATTACAGCCTCAAAATGGCCAGAAACAAATAACTTTCTTCTAAAAACTCGTCAGTCTATTCTTTGTTTCTGAGAAATGAAGGCTATTCCACGTTCTTGTTTCATCTCAACCGTCTTCTCCCCACCCTGATAATAAAGTGTGTTTTATTGGTATCTTTCCCACTAGATGGCAGTAAACACCTGCTGTAACTAGACTACGACTATAGTGTTCGGTTTCACACATGCAGTTTCCCAGAGGAGGAGTGCTGATCTAGGATCAGGTCCCCCCTGTCCATCTAATCTGTTTCATTATGATGCTAAAAGGCTAAAACTGATCCCCAGATCAGTACTCCTACTCTTTATGAATACTGTCACAGATGACTCATCAAGATGAGGCTCATGATTTACAAGTTATATTCTTTAAGAATCAATTAGTATCATTAATTGAACTGCTTTTGCCATGAACAGATCTGTGACGTCTTAACTTAAAAGGTACTATATAGACATTATAGTCATTTAAATGGGGTTGAACATTCATCCCATCAGATTGTGTAAAGGATTTTATGAGTTCAGAAAAATACTGACTTGGAAGCATCTCTCTGACCCTCACCCTGCTGCGGAAACACCACCCACATATAGCTACTAGTTATATGCTTGTCAGGTTTTACCCACTTTTACAGCCGATATGTGCACTGGCATCCATATGAATCAGTGGAAAATACAGACTAGTTAGCCATCTCCCAATAGATGGACCCCACGCAGAACTTTCAGCAATGCAGCATCTTCAGTAAGCGAGTATTCCAGACACTCTCTTCTTATGAACCAGTTGCTATTAAATGAAGGTTTTTTGGACAGAAAAACCTGCGGCTTACGGTAGGATTCTAGGCTAATCTGGGCTGGCACCTCTGTTCCAAGATAGTTATGAAACAGGTCGGAGGTGGAGGGGGCTGTGGAGCCATTATCCTTGGCGGTGCTTGTGGAAGGGTGGATAGGCTCTGCACACAGAGCTAACTGGAGCTCTGTAGCATCATCACTGTTGGGCTTGCCGGGCGGCCTCGCTCGGTTTGATGCTTAATGATGCTGCTGCTCACTCTCCTTTGGCTCTTTGTTTGGGGCAACTTTTTGTACCGTTGTGTCTGAAGAAGCCTATTGTGGAAACGTGAAACGTCAGGAGGACGTTTTTTTTTTAGAAAACTTTTTAAAAATGAGCCACATGGATGCTAAACTGGGGACAGCTAAAAAACTAGACAAATACACCTTTTTATTTTTCGTATTTTTGGGGACCAAATAAATGTATACCAACAGTGGACAATTCCCAGCAAAAGCATGGAGCTCCAACTCTCTAGTGGAGAATAGAGGGAGTATTCCCCTTGGAGAATCCAGAGTGCTCACTGAAGAAAAACATATTGGAGAATAACAGCAATCTCAATCTGAAGCTACAAAAGAAAAAAGGGGAATTCCTCTGAAAATCAGGAACACCATTCTTCCTCCTCTGCCCCACCTATTGTCCCTGTGAAAATGAATATTAGTTGGCATCTAATTGAAGAACATACTGCTTTATAGATCCCAGCCTGAACAAACAATTGTTTGGGCCTTACTTTGAGCACTTGCACTGTGCCTCCATTGAGAGTCTCCATGTGTACAGAGAAACACCCTCTAGATGACAGCAGAGGCCTGCTCTTGGATCTATCACCCTGTCTAACCACCAGTTTAGTGACCTTGTTCCATCAATATGTCCATACTACTTCACGACCGATTTGAGAAGGTCTTGGATCAGCAATGTCCCATTGGGCTCAACCAAGCCGAGAGAGTGAGGTTTCTAGAAAGAGGACTGACTTTCATACCAACTCCTAATCAGGGTGGACTGCGGGGAGCTCCGGAGGGATCTACACTTCTATCATAGAAGATTGAAGTTATTAGATCATTTTCAATATGAAACAGATTTTTCCTCATATACTATTTACAAAAACCCTCCCACATTGGGAACCTCAGTTGGAGTCAGTGTGTCAGAAACTATACAGACTGTTATACGTAGGGATGTGGCTTCCTTTTCACAATTCAGAACCAGACCTGTATATCAGCTTAACCTTATACATTTTTCTAAAATCAAGCTCTAGAAACATTGAACATCAGAATATAGTTGATTAAACCAGCAGATAAGGGGGGCTCAGATTGTTGTAATGGATAAAGTGAATATCTTCTTGAAGCCAATAGACAATAGGATAATGGTAAAACACTATGTTTCCATTGTCCCACTCAACACAACCGGAAAACACACAAAGATGAATCCAGGAGATAGTGAGTAAACTATATGAGAATAAGTACATTACAGATAAACAGATGGTCTATTCTTTTGGGGCAGATTCTCCAAAGGCCTAGGCAGTTTTTTACTTACTGCCTAAAATACATATCTCCTGAGACGTTGGCGGTTCCTGCGGCTGACCAATAGTAAGTGATTGTGTCTCAGAATCTTCCTGTATTGCTGATTGTATTGACTTTTATATCAACCCTCTATCCCAGAAACACCCCCAGGTATTGTTAAGGATAGTTATGAATGCAGGGTTTTATTACTATTCTATTACTCTTTATATTAACTTAGCTACTGACTTGTTCTACTTGTTGTTGTCAAGAGGTTAACCTGCTAGTCAGCGTTTCATTGCACTGTTAACTCCATGTATATGACAAATAAATCAACTTGAAACTTAGAAGGAAGGGAAGGGGGAGGACAGCCCAGAAAGGGAGGGGAAAAGATGGCCAGCTAAATTACAGTATGTGTCCTCAAATGTTATGTCATCTAAACATCTCACATTAGCTGGAAGAAGAACTGACAAATGAAATGAATCATAGAGGTCTTATAACTTATTCCATTCTACAGGTCCATTGTTTTGTCTCATGTCTCTTTATATTCATATACCCTGGGGACCATGTAGATGTATTGAAATCACCTTGTTTTAATAACCTTCTTTGTTGCTAAGTGGTACTTTCAATTGGCCGGTTTTTACCATGCCCAATTCTTTCACACAGTAATGCTCCAGCATCCACTCAGAGCTTATGCATCTAATGCATTCCTCAAATACTGCAGAGTTGTTAAGCAAGTCCCATCTTCATCCACATGTATTTGCTTACTGTAGTGTGTAAGTTATATCTATAATAAAACAGGCCATATCCATAAAGAGCATGTTCTTCAATCCAGTCCTTTTCAGACCAATCGTTCTCCTCGGTCAAAGGTGAAAGCCATTCTGTCAACTTGAACTATGTGTCTGTGGAGCCGTGCTGGACTTTGAAAATAGTGTCGGTGCCCTATTATATACTGAACGCCTCGGGGGGGTTTGGAGGCGTGTCTAGTAGGTATGACAATCCCTCTGTTCTTGGGTTGGTTTGAGGTTTCGTCTATGTCAAAGCCTGCTGTACAGAAAGAGAGGAGAACGTCGTTTTCACAATCATTTCAAGCAGTCATTCGACGGAGGAGGAGTCCATAATGCCTGGGTTGACTAACGCTGTATTACACGCTTCTACATGGAGAGTCAGCTGTAAACACAAGATTAGGTTTTTTAAAACATAGTACACCTTTTGTTTATTGCTTATTATATAAAGATTATTACTAATTTAAATGTTGACTCACGTCTAAATATAAATATAGATGATGGCGAGTGACTGAGTAAAGATAACAGCTTCTGTCTGTTGTTCCTCTAACTCGTTATCCTCTATAACAATCACTTTCTGTTTTGTGGTTTTGTTGCTTCTTGATCCACATGTCAATGACTTTGGGTACCCTCCTGCATAAATGTAGGGTAACTGTAGGAAGTTTTACATAATTTTACATATATAAATTGTTTACTTAAAAATACTGATATTTTACATAAAATACAATATCATAGAATTAATATTAATTAATAGAAAGGTTCAGAAAAACTTTTGTAAAACATCACAGTACAGTAGAAACATATATGGCAAATAGAAATCCTATATGGATGGTTGTTAAGAGATAGATGGGAGGTATTGAATGGAGTCCTTTGAAGGATGGGACTAATAACAAACTAACAACAAATAATAACAAGATAACTAATAATGTAAGCATACTGTGTCCATAATAAGTATATAGGTTGTAGGTTGGGGAGCTTTTTGGGAAAGAGCACAAGTTAGAAAGATATGGCATATAGAAGCAAACCGGATGGACATCATGAAAATGATCAGAGAGGTTGAGGGTAGAGGAAGTTCAGGAGTCGAGTAAAAACAAAAACAAAATATAATTATTGTAAAATTGACTATAAGCTGGAAGTAGAGGCCTAAGCATTGTTGTTCACTAGTTTACGCCAATTAGTGCAATTAGGGAAAGGGTGGTGGGGTTGGAAAGGAATAAAGGGAAATATATTTTTTTTAAAGAATATGTACTTGTATGTATGTACAGTGAGGGAAAAAGTATTTGATCCCCTGCTGATTTTGTACATTTGCCCACTGACAAAGAATTATCAGTCTATAATTTCAATGGTACAGTGAGGGAAAAAGTATTTGATCCCCTGCTGATTTTGTACGTTTTGCCCACTGACTGACAAAGAAATGATCAGTCTATAATTTTAATGGTACAGTGAGGGGAAAAAAGTATTTGATCCCCTGGTCTGATTTTGTACGTTTGCCCACTGACAAAGAAATGATCAGTCTATAATTTTAATGGTACAGTGAGGGAAAAAAGTATTTGATCCCCTGCTGATTTTGTACGTTTG
Source organism: Coregonus suidteri (assembly GCA_036851935.1). Classification (NCBI taxonomy): domain Eukaryota; kingdom Metazoa; phylum Chordata; class Actinopteri; order Salmoniformes; family Salmonidae; genus Coregonus; species Coregonus suidteri. The sequence goes on from JAGTTL010001016.1 coordinate 14,158, forward strand.
GCCCACTGACAAAGAAATGATCAGTCTTAAAATTTTAAATGGTAACAGTGAGGGAAAAAGAAACACAAAATAACTGTCAATCACAAACTCAGCAGGGGATCAAAATACTTTTTTCCCTCACCTGTATGTGTGTTATGTATGTGTGTATATATGTATATATATGTATGATATATATATATAGTGTGTGTATATGTATGTGTAATGTGTATTATCTCCCGAGTGGCTCAGTGGTCTACTAGAGATCCTGGTTTCCAACAATCCAGCTCTGTCGTAGCCGGCCCGCAGACCGGGAGAGGCCATGGGGGCAGAGCTTTACCAACGTGTGGCCCAGCGTCGTCCCAGGGGTAGGTGAGGGGAATGGCCGTGCAGGGATGTAGCTTAGTTGGTTATAGAACATTGCGTTTGTGCAACGCCAGGGTTTGGTGGGTTCGATTCCCACGGGGGGCCAGTATGAAGAAAAAAAAAATAAGATAATGTATATTCCTCACTCACTCTGGATAAGAGCATTCATCTGCTAAATGACGTTAAATATAAATATAGTTTGTGTGTATATATATAAAACCATGGTGGGACTGGAAGTGATGACAGTACAATTACATTGATAGAAGATACAATCTATCTGCAATATTAAGCTGATCTACCCCCTTAAAAACAAACAAATAATATAATAATATATTACCTATTAGATTACCTCGAAAATTGTATGTCATCCAGTCTTCAAAAAAGTGTCTGCAAAAAACAAATATTGAAAATTACTGTTACAGTTATTTAGAAAAAAAAAACATTGTATCCATTGAGTGAAATTGTTATATCCATTGAGTAGCATTGGATATAGTAATAGTATACTAACGCTCTAGGTAATTTTAATTTTCTACAACTGTGACTCGTAACTGAACATCGTTCACTAGCGTGGAGACCAGATGGTCCACATCCTCTGATATTAGACACTTAAAACACAGTAGGATAAATCATCTGTAGGTAGAATTATATTACTCTTAGTACTTGAACATTCTGAGATTATACACTAGCACATTTGTTAGCTATGGCACACCGCCACCACACCACATCACAACACACACACACGACACACCACACACACACACACAACACACCACGAACACACGCATCCAACACCACACTACCAGCACACACACACACACAGCTACTACTACACACAAAGACACACACACACACAACAGACACACAACACAACAAGTGACTAGTAATTTTTTCTACAACTGTGATGTAACTAAACATCCACTAGGTGGAGCCAGTGGTATCCACGTATCTTGAGTAGTATACTTTGGTGTTGCATGCATTTGCCATTATTTTTCCCTCTCAAAATTGGTTCTTGAGAACATGCCTTGAGAAACTGTCACAGGATCATAAATGTGACATTTGTTATGGTATAAACATGTAGGATATATTTACATATTGTAGGTAGAGTCCATTCCTCGTTAACAAAAATCATATAACACAACATCTCATTCATTATCAATAACGGTACTATATCATCTTTATACAATACCTTCTTAAAAGACATTCATTTTTATAATATACCAACATAAAATAATATATATAGTACTATATATTATATAGTATAATATATAGTAGTGATATCATTATATATATATTATATATAGTACTTCTAAAATATATGCATAGTTTACTGATATCGTGAAGCCTTCATCATATAGAAAAATTCAACTCCACCTTGCGACAATGCTCCATTGAGGAATTAAATGAATTTCAAGGAGCCTCTTTTAAAGAATGTCTGTCGTCAGGCCTTCTGGTTCTCCTTCTGGGTCATCTTGTTTCTTGGGTTGACTGTCGACCATCCTGTAAGTACGAGATAACCAGAGTAAACTGGATCATAAACAGTGTTTTGTGTAATATTTGATCCCAATCAAGTGTATAACCTGTAGCTACACTGTGCGAGTTAGCACCGTTAACAGCTGTCCTTTATCAGCATCATAAAAGATGACAGTTATTTCAACCACATCAAAATTGCAAACCCAAACCAAAAATGAAATTTGATCAAAACCTGGGGGGCCCGGGGGAACAGTGGGGAGGGGGGGGTTTTTTGGGGGAAGGGGAAGGGGGGGAGGGGAAGGGTTTTTCCCGGGGAAAAAGTGGGGAAAGGGGGGGTTTTTTCTGGGGAAGCAGTGGGGAAGGGGGGGGGGGGGTTTTTGGGGAAGCATGGGGGGGGGGTTTCTCTGGGGAAAACATTGGGGGAGGGGGGGGTTTTTTTGGGGAAAAGTGGGGAGGGGGGGGTTTTTCGGGGGGGAACAGTTTGGGAGGGGGGGGGGGTTTTCTGGGGAAAGGGGGGGGGGGGGGGGGAGGGGGGGGGGGGTTTTTTTCTGGGGAAAACCGTGGGGAAAAGGGGGGTTTTTCTGGGGAAGCAGTGGGGGGGGGGGTTCGAGGGGGGGGTTTTTTTTTGGGGAAGCAGTGGGGTGGGGGGGGTTTTTGGGGGGGGGGGTTTCTCTGGGGAAGCGTGGGGGGGGGGGGGGGTCTCTGGGGGGAACAGTGGGGGGGGGAAGGGGGGGGGGTTTTTCTGGGGAAGCCCGTGGGGAGGGGGTTTCTCTGGGAACCGTGGGGAGGGGGGGGGGGGGGTTTTTTGGGGGAAACCGTGGGGGGGGGGGGGGGTTTTTTTTTCTTTGGGGGGGAAACAAATGGGGGGGGGGGTTTTCCCCCCGGGGGGGGAAAACTGGGGGGGGGGGGGGGTTTTTTTTCTTGGCCCGGAAGGCCCCCCTGGGGGGGGGGGGGGGGAGGGGGGGGAAACAGTGGGGAAAGGGGGGTTTTTTTTGGGGAAACCCAAGGGGGGGAAGGTGGGGAGGGGGGGTTTCTCTTGGGGGGGGAAGGGAGTGGGGAGGGGGGGGTTTTTTCCCCGTGGAAAACGTGGGGAGGGGGGGGGTTTTTTTTTCTCTGGGGAAGAGTGGGGGGGGGGGGGGGGGGGGTTTCTGGGGGAAAAAAAAAAAGTTGGGGGAAAAAAGGGGGGGTTTCCTCCGGAAGAAAAAAAAAAAACCTGGGGAAAAAAAAATGGGAAAAAAGGGGTTCCCTCGGGGAAAAAAAAAAATGGGAAAAAAAAAAAAAAAAAAAAAAAAAAAAGGGGGGTTCTAAAAAAAAAAAAAGGGGGGGGGGGGGGAAAGGGAGGGGGGGTTTCCCCTTTTTGGAAACAGGGGGGGGGAGGGGGGGTTTTTTCTGGGAAAAGGGAGTGGGGAAGGGGGGGGGGTTTCCCCCTTTTGGGGAAGCAAGTGGGGGGGGGGGGGGGGGTTTCTTTTGGGGAAAAAGGGGGGGGGGGGGGTTTCCCCCTTGGGGGGGAAAACCGTGGGGAAGGGGGGGGTTTTTTTCCTGGGGAAAACCGTGGGGGGGGGGGGTTTTCCCCCTGGGGAAAACAGGGGGAAGGGGGGGGGGGGTTCTCTGGGGAACCCCGGTTTGGGGGGGGGGGGTTTTTTTCGGGGGGAACAATGGTGAGGGGGGTTTCTTTTGGGGGGAAAACATTGGGGGGGGGGGGGGGGGGGTTTAAACTAGGGGGTTTCTGCGTTTTGGTTTTTTTTTGGGTGCCAGAAAAAGTTTTATTTTTAATTTGTACAAAACCCTTTAAAATGGGTTTTTTTTGGGGAAAAGCCTTTGGGTATAAATGTCAGGAAAAAGATCTTGGGGAAAAACAGTCAAAATGTTTAAAATTTTAGATTATTCCCCGTGGAATGTGGGGATGGTCAAGGGGCAATCGCGCAAAAAGGGGGATGGGTATTTAAGGGACTTGAAATACTTTTTGTGACAAAAATTTTCCTTTCAAGGGGGAAAAAAACACCCTAAAAAAAAACCCCATCTGGGGTTCCCAAAATGGGAAAGTTTTAAAAATTTACAATCACCCCCTTTAAAATTCATTTTACTTACATTTACAATTTTTTTGGGCCCTTTTGGGAAGGGCCCCCCCTTACCAAAAGGGGGACTTAAACCCCCTTAGTTTTTTTTTTTCATAAAACCCCCTGGGAACCAAACCCCCAAACCCTGGGTTTTCCCCAACGCCATGCTCTACCCCAAATGAGCTACAAAACTCTGCCGGTTTATTTTCCCCCCCCTACCCCTTGGGGGCGGGCGCTGGGGCCCAATTGTGCGCCCCCCCCAAAAGGGCTTTTCCCCTTTGCAAAACCCGGCTATGAAGAGCCTGGACCCCCAAAACTAAAGGTGTTTCTAATTTCTCCTTTTTGGAAAAACCCCCCCCTTTTCCCCAACCCCTCCCCCCACGCCACAGACCCCCAGGGAGGGGCCATAAAAGTATCAGGGAACATGAATCTTTCCCCCCGGCCCTTTTTGAAAAGTCATGGGCCCAAAAAAATTTAAACCCCCTGAACCCCTTTTCCCCCTTTACCCCGTGAACGTCTTTTGGCCCAAAACATTTTACCACCCCGAACTCTTTTTCCCTGGGCCCCCCCCCTTGGGTGTTAACGCTATGGCCCCCAAAATTAACCCCCCTGAATCTTTCCCCCCGTTTACCCCCCGTTTTAACGTTTTATTTGGCCCCAAAAATTAACCCCCCGGGGTCCTTTCCCCGGGCCCCCCCCTTTGAAAACGTTCTAGGGCCCCAAAAATTAAAACCCCCCTTAACTCTTTCCCTGTCCCCCCCCCTGTTGAAAAAGTTTTTTGCCCAAAAATTTAAACCAACCCCGAAATTTTTTTTTCCCTGTCACCCTTTTTGGAAAGTCTTTTTGCCCAAAAAATTTTCCACCCTAACCTTTTTTCCCCCCCCCGGGCACCCCCGTTTTAAATCTAGGGCCCCAAAAAAATTAAACCCCCCCCTTAACCCCTTTTTTTTTTTCCCCGTCACCCTGTTTAAAGGGCTATTTTGGGCCCAAAACATTAAACCCCCCTGAACTCTTTCCCTGTCCCCCCGTTTTAAAAGTCTATGGCCCCAAAATTTACCACCCACATTTCTTTCCTAATGTTTTTTTTATTTGCTCCAGATCTTAATTTTCCCCCTGATTTTTAAATTTAACGGAGGGCCCTTTTTTTAAATTTTTACCCGAATCTGTTCCTTTAAAAGAAAAATCTCCCCTTTTCTTAAACCCCCCAAATATCACCCCTTTCCAGGTTGTAAATAAAACTAAACTAACCCGGAAAAAATTTGTGGTTGGGCCCCTGGCACTGCAACATCCCACAGAAAAAAGAATACTAAATTTATCTCTTTTAAAAATCTAATTAATTTCCCGGAAAAACCTAGGGACCCCTCTGGAGGAAAGCAACATCCCAAAAGACAGACTATTTACCTCTCTTAATAATTAAACTAATCCCGGAAACAGGGAAACTGGAGAATGCAAAATCCCACAGAAAAAGGAAAGCCCATTCAAATCTTTAAAAAATCCAATCTAATCCAGGGAAACTAGTATTGGGGGACCAAAATCCCCCCCAGACAGAACTTTAAACATTCAAACTCTTTAATTAATATTTAAACCAGGGGAACTAAGGGGGGACATCTGGAACTGCAACTCCCACGGACCGATACTCATTCATCTCTTAAAAAATCTAACTAATCCCGGAATCTATTGGCCCCTCTGGAGGGGGCCTTTCAAAATCCCCAG
>JAGTTL010001017.1:0-7500 GCA_036851935.1 Coregonus suidteri
GAGTACAGCATGTCACCTTTTATTTAAAGGTATTCATTTAAAATATATATTTTTTAACGTGCCGAAATGGAAAGCACTTTACGTTATCTAGTTTCTCCCTTTTAGCTCGTAATTATTTGTGGACAAATCAATTAGTCGGAAAAGTTTAGTGGGCTCCCGAGTGGACGCAGCGGTCCATAAGGCACTAGCATCTCAGTGCTTGAGGCGTCACTACAGGACCCCTGGTTCGATTCCAGGCTGTATCACAAACTGGCCGTGATTGGAGTCCATAAGGGCGGCGCACAATTGCCCAGCGTCGTCCTCGGGTTTGCCGGTGTAGGCTGTCATTGTAATAAGAATTTGTTCTTAACTGACATTGCCTATATATAGTTAAAAATACATAAAAACGTTCTTGGTCCATATTCTTTGCCTGCAGGTGATTACATCAAGCTTGTGATTCCACAAACTTGTTGAATGCATTTGCAGTTTGTCTTTGTGTTGTGTTTTGGATTATGTTTTTCCCAATAGAAACTGAATGGTGAATAATGTTCTGTCATTTTGGAGTCACTTCACTTGTATTGTCAGTAAGAATAGAAGATGTTTCTGAACACTTCTACATTCATGTGGATGGCTACCATGATTATGAATAATCATGAATGAATCGTGAATGATGATGAATGAGAAAAGTTTACAGAGGAACAAGGACCATACCCCCTCTGTTATTGGTAAATGGTGAGAGGTTAGCATGTTTTTTGTTGTAGCCTCTGTAACTTTCTCATTCATTATTATCATGATTCTTTCATGATTTTTCTTAATCATGGCATCATCAGGGATTAAGTTCAGTAGTGTTAGAAACATGTTATCTACTCACTTTAGACAGAAAATTACTCCAGTCATCAACCACCATTCAGTTACTATCGGGCAAAAACATAACCCAAAACAAACAAACTGCAAATACAACCAACGAGTTTACAACCAAATACTCAACTTTTGACTACGTGAATACACTATAAGTCAAATGCGTCAGAATACGTTGGACTTCGTCAAATGGGGGGGACTAGATACATAAAGTGCTTTCATTTCTAAACGGTGAATCTTTTTAAATATGTTGAAAAAAATATACTGCCACTATTTTGACCACCAAAGAATAGCAGTGTGATTTTTAATATGGATTTCACTCTTTGCAGGCTGTCAGGCTGTCTAGTCACAGAGGAAGATGCTGTGCTTCTCTGGTCTCAGATCTGAAGTCAAACCCTCACACCTGAGAGAGCTGGATCTGAGTAACAATGACCTGAAGGATTCAGGAGTGAAGCTGCTCGTCTGCTGGACTGGGGAATCCCCACTGTAAACTGGAGACTCTGAGGTCAGTATTACTGTAGTTGGTCAAACAAGTGATAACTGTTCACCAGATCCACATGTGTTTACCAGGCACACATAGTCCACACCATATGTGTTTGGACAGTGAAGCTTACAGTTAAACATTGGTGCTATGCTCCAGCAATTTTGGATTTCAGATATAATGTTTCATATTAGGCAACAGTACAGAATGTCACCTTTTTATTTGATGTTAAATGGTGAGAGGTTAGCACTGTTTTGTTTTAGACTCTGTAAACTCTCTCACTCATCATTATATTCATGATTCATTCATGATTTACTTAATCATGGCATCATCAGGATTGATTTAGTAGTGTTTAGAAACATGTTATTACTCACTTAGACAGAAAATTACTCCAGTTATCATCCACAATTCAGTTACTATGGGGCAAAACATAACCAAAAACACACCAAAACAAACTGCAAATGCAACCAACGAGTTTGAGTCACAAGCGATCAAGGGAATATCAGACCAAAAACGTTTTTGACTACTTTAATACACTATGAGGGAATTTGTCAGAATACTTATGACTTCTTCAAATGGGGGACTAGATACATGTCAGGGCGTGTGTGTAGGTGTAATGTAGGAATCAAACGCAGGACTCAGACTGAATGTTCCCAAAGGCTGTATTACTGGCCAAACTAAGGCAACAGGACAACTTAGCCCGAAAGCGGGAAAAACAAAAATAACGCACGAAGGCGAAAGGTTAATTTGCGCACAAAACAGGTGCGCCCCCCCCCTCGACCCAAAATGCTCCACGCAGTGGAGAATAAGCTCAACCGAGCAAAACACAATACTGACGGAAATAATTACCACAAACACTGGACAAACACAACGAGAAACTTATAGGACACTAATACGCCAAAACAGAAACAGGTGTGGAAACAAACAGACAAAAGCAAACGAACATGAAACATACAGCGCGTGGCAGCTAGAATTTCGGAGAAGACGAACGCCAAAACCTGCCCGAACAAGGGAGAGAGAGGCAGCCTCGGGCCGAAACCGTGACAGTACCCCCCCCTTGACGCGCGGCTCCAGACGTGCGCCGACTCCGGCCTCGGGGACGACCAGGAGGCCGCGGAGCAGGGCGCGTCGGATGCCCACGATGGATTCCGTCAGGAGCGACGGGTCACAAAACGTCTCTCCTCGGCACCACAGGCACCGCTCCTCCGGACCGTACCCCTCCCACTCCACTAGATACTGGAGACCCCCCATCCCCGACGTCTCGAATCCAAGATGGATCTCACACGGAGTACGCCGGTGCCCCCTCGATGTCCAAGCGGGGGCGGAGGAGTCTCCAAGATCCTCATCTTCTTGGAGTGGGCCCGGCTACACCGGCCTGAGAAGGGACACATGGAACGAGGGGTTAATACACTTATACCTCCACAGGTAGCTGTAATCTATAACATACCTCGTTCAACCTTCTCAGGACTTTAAATGGCCCTACAAACCGCCGACCCAGTTTCGACAGGGGCAGGCGGACGGGCAGGGTTTATGGTAGAGAGCCCAGACTCGATCACCAGGTGCGTTACACGGTGCCTCACTGCGGTGGAGATCAGCGCTCGCCTTTCTGACGTCGGAGGGGCCCGCTGCAGGTGGGACGTCGTGCAGCGTTCCAAGTCTCCTCCGAGGCGCCGCGCCCACTCATCCACCGCAGGAGCCTCGAATCTGCTTCTGCTGCCAGGGTGCCAGAACCGGCTGGTAACCTAACACACATTGAAATGGAGTTAGGTTTAGTGGAGGAATGGCGTAGGGAATTCTTGGCCATCTCGGCCAGGGAACGTACCTTGTGACCACTCCTCCGGCCGGTTCCTGGCAGTATGTTCTGAGAAACCTACCCACATCCTGGTTTACCCCCGCGTTCACACCTGCCCCATTACTCTCCGGGTGGTAACCCGAGGAGGTGAGGCTCACACGACCCCCAACCGCTCCATAAACGCTCTCCAGACTCTGGAGGTGAATTGGGGACCCTGATCAGGCCACAATGTCCTCGGGTACCCCGTAGTGCCGGAACACATGGGTAAACAGTGCCTCGGCGTTGTAGGGCAGTAGGAAGACCCGGCATGGGGAGCAAACGACAGGCCTTAGAGAACCGGTCCACAACGACCAGGTATGGTAGTATCCCTTGGGAGAGGGGGACGTCTGTTATAAAGTCCACTGAGAGGTGGGGACCATGGTTCGTTGTGGAACGGGCAGGGGTAGCAACTTACCCCTAGTAGATGTCTAGGAGGCGCCTTACCTGGGCGCACACCGAGCAGGAGGAAACATAAACCCTCACTCCCTTGCCAACGTGGGCCACCAGTACTTGGCACTAAGACAGTGCACTGTCCGGCCGATACCCCGGATGTCCAGAGGTAGGGTGACGTGTGAGCCCAATAGATCAATCGATCCCGAACCTCGAGCGGAACGTACTTCCGACCCTCCGGGCACTGTGGTGGACTAGGGGCTTTCGGTGCGTAACGCCCCGCTCCGAGCTTCAGCATCGACCTACCACACTACCGGTGCCACCAGACACGACTCAGGCAGTATGCGGAGTGGGGCTCCACGACCTCTCCTCCGTGTCATACCGCCGAGACAGCGCATCTGCCTTGCCCATTCTGTGACCCAGGATGTACGTGATCTTAAAGTAAACCTGGTCAAGAACATACTCCATCTTGCCTGGCTGAGGGTTCAGCCTCCTCGCCGCCCGGATGTACTCCAGGTTACGGTGGTCCGTCAAAATGAGTGGAAAGGGTGTTGAGCCCTCTCAAGCCATTGCCTCCACACCTTGAGAGCCTGTACCACGGCTAACAGCTCCGTGTCCCCCTACGTCATAGTTCCGCTACGCCGGACTGAGCTTCTTAGAAAAAAAGCACAAGGGGCGGAGTTTATGGTGGCGCGCCAGACCGTTTGGGAAAGCACGGCTCCTAAAACGGCCTCCGACGCTGTCCACCTCTACTGGAACGGCAAAGAGGGATCCGGGATGCGCCAGCACCGGGGCCGAGGTGTAAAACAGGTCCTTCAGCCTCCCAAAAGCCTGTCCGCCTCGGCCCGAGCCACCTGCAGACGCACCGGACCCCCCTTCAACAGAGACGTGATGGGAGCTGCCACCTGTCCAAAACCCCGGATAAACCTCCTGTAGTAATTTGCAAGCCCCAAAAACTGCTGACACCTCCTTCACAGTGGTTGGTGTTTGCCAATTACGCACGGCCGACACCCGGTCTACCTCCATCTTCACCCCTGACGCAGACAACTGATAACCCAAAAAAGGAGACCGACTCCTGGAAAAAAAACAGACACTTCTCTGCCTTCACATACAGGTCCGTCGCTCCACCAGCCTCCGCAACACTCTGCGCGCACCAGGGCCACATGCTCGACACGGGTAGGTGAGTACACGAGAATGTCATCAATGTACACCACCACCCCCTGCCCCTGCATGTGTCCCTGAAGATCTCATCCACAATGATTGGAAAACTGACGGAGCGTTCATCAACCCGTATGGCATGACCAGATACCTCGTAATGGCCCGAGGTTTTTTTGGGTACTAAAGGCTCTTGTTTTCCATTCATCACCCTCCCTGATGCGCACCAAGTTGTACGCGCTCCTGAGATCTAATTTCGTGAAGAAACGCGCCCCATGCAACGACTCAGTCATGGTCGCAATCAGCGGGAGTGGATAACTATACTTCACCGTAATCTGATTGAGACCACGGTAATCGATGCAACACGGGCGCAAACCACCATCCTTTTTTCTTCACGAAAAATAAACTTGAGGACGCGGGGGAAGTGGAAGGCCGTATGTATCCTTGTCTCAGCGATTTGTCTATGTAAATCTCCATAGCTTTCTTCTCCTCCTGAGACAGAGGATACACATGCTCCGTGGGAGCGCAGCTCCTGCCTGGAGGTCTATCGCACAATCCCCCTGCCTATGGGGTGGCAACCGCGTCGCCCTCGCCTTACTAAACGGCAATAGCAAATCCCCATACTCAGGTGGACGTGCAATGCTGGCACCTGGTTTGACTCTCCCACCAAGGTAGCCCCTACGGAAACGCCCAAAACATCTACCCACACACTGAGCAGACCCACTCCATCAGAGCCCTCTCCTGCCACGAAATAGCTTGGTTATGGGTACTCAACCAGGGCATGCCCAGCACCACCGTATACAGCAGGAGAGTCAATCAGGAACAGCTGAATCATCTCCTGATGATCCCCCTGCGCACACATCCTAAGTGGCGCCGTGACCTCCCTGATTAAGTCCCGTACCCAACGGACGACTATCTAGGGCGTGAACGGGAAAAGAACATCAACAGGAATGAGGGGAATCCCTAACTTTAAAACAAAGCTTTTTATCAATAAATTCCCAGCCGCGCCTGAATCTACCAGCGCCTTATTCTGGGAATGAGGTGCTACCTGTGGAAAACGTACAGGCATACAAAAATGGGCACAGAGAGCTCTGGGTGAGTGGGGCGCCTACTCACCTGGAGGGAATCCCCAGTGCGGGACCTGTCGTCATCTCCCCTAGGAGGCCATCCCCAGCACCTAGCCGCGGTGTGTCCTCCCCGACCACAGTTGGTGCAGTGGATGGACCCCCTAGCCTGCCCGACTCCTCCTCTCTCTAGCGCCAGCGCCCCCCGAGCTCCATAGGACACGGCTCGGAGGCGCTGGAGGGTGAAATGGGGCGGACCCTCCGCAGGACGCGTCCTGCTGACCCTCCGCAGGACGCGGTGTGTGTCACACTGGACACACACCACACACACCCACACACTGGACACACACAAACACACTGGACACACACAAACACACGCACTGGACACACACACACACACATACACACACTGGACACACACACACACAAAAAGGAAACACACACACTCACACAGGACACACACACACACACACCCCACCCACACACACACACAAACTGGAAAAAAACACACTAGACACACACACACACGCTGGACACACACATACGCACACCTACACACACAAACACACACACACAGACTGGACACACACACACACAAAAAGAAAACACATACACTCACACAGGACACACACACACCACACACACACACACTGGATCGATACACACACACACTAGACACCACATACACACACACTGGACACACACACACACACACACACACACACACACACACTGGATCCATACATACACACACTAGACACACACACATACTGGACAAACACACACACGCTGGACACACACACACACTGGACAACACACACACACACACACACACGTACACTGGACACACACACACAAACTGGACACACACACACACACACACACACACACACAACACACACTGGACACACACACACACACTGGACACACACACACACTACACTGGACACACACACACTGGACACAAAACACACACTCACACTGGACACACACACACATACACTGGACAAACACACCACTGGACAAAAAAAAAACACACACACTGGACACACAAAACACACACAAAAACCACATACAAACACACACAAACACACGCACTCTGGACACACGAACACACACACACACAAAAAACAAACACAAAAAAAACACACACCACACTGGCCACACACACACACAACACAAAACAACAACAAACAACACTGGACAAATACCACCAAACAAAAAAACACAAACAAAAAAACAAACACACACAACACCCACACAATACACAAACTTGGAAAAAACCCAAAACACTGTGTGTGTGTGTGTGTGTGTGTGACAAAAACAACAACAACCTTTTGTGTGTGTTTGTGTGTGTGTGTATGTCAAACCACCACACAACATCAAAAATGATACTGTCTGTTCTTCAAAACACAAAAACAGTTTGGAACATGGTGGACAAGAAAACAAACAAAAAAAAAAAACACAGAAAATGTGACAAAAAAAACACAAAGAATATGACTGAGAATAACCAAAATTCAACAAAAAAAAAGTCAAAGACACCATCATTAAAAAACTTGGTCATATTAAATATCAAACCAAAGTTCTACAGAAGCACAAACAAAAAACACCAAAAAAACCCCAAAACAAGTTGGTTTGACAATGTGTGTGTCTGTGTAACAAAAAAACCGTGTTCAAACAAACGTTAGAAATGTGTGTGTGTATCCAGTGTGTGTGTATGTGTGTGTTCAAAAGTGTGTGTG
>JAGTTL010001017.1:15000-19734 GCA_036851935.1 Coregonus suidteri
ACACACAACACACACACAACACACAAAAAACACACACACAAAAACACAACCAAAAACAAACAAACACAAAAAAAACAAAAACAAAAAAAAAAAAACAAAAAAACCAAAAAAACCACAAAAAAACCAAAACACAAAAAACACCCCAACAAAAAAAAAAACAAAAAAACAACACAAAACACACACCCAAACACCACACCCACCAACAAACACCACAAAAAAAAAAAAAAAAAAAACAAAAACAAAAAAAAAAAACAAAACAAACACAAAAAAAAAAAAAAAAAAAAAACAAACAAAAAACAAAAAAAAAAAAAAAACACAAAAACACCAAAAACACAAACAAAAAACCACACCACAAAAAAACACAAAAACACAAAAAAAAAAACAAAAAAAAAACACCCCACAAAAACACCAAACACCCCAACACAAACCAACAAACAACCACACACAAAAAACAAAAAAACACCACAAAAACCAAAAACACAAAAAAAAAAAAAAAAAACCCACAAAAAAAACAAAAAAAAACACAAAACCCCACACCCCACAACAAACAACCACACAAAAAAACACCCCCACAAAAAAAAAAAAAAAAAAAACAAAACACAAACAAACACACACCAAAAAAAAAACCAACAAACCAAACCACACAAAACCCCAAAACCACACCAAAAAACCACAAAAAAAACACCCCAAAAAACACAACCACCCACCACCCCCACCCCCACACAACAACCCCCACAAAAAACACAACACACACACACACAAACACACCACAAAAAAACAAACACACACAAAACAAACACCCCCAAAAAAAAAACCACAAACACACAACCCACAAAAACCCACAAACCCACCCCACACAACAAACACACCCACCAACAAAACACAACAAAAAAAAAAAAACAAAACACAAACAAAACACCCCAAAAAAAACCCCACACACAAAAAACAAAACAAACAAAAAACCAAAACAAACAAAACAACCCACACAACAAAACACACCAAACAAACAAAACACACACCACACACCAAAAAACACACCACACACAACCACAAAAAACCCCAAAAAACAACAAAACAAAACAAAAAACCACAACCAAAACACACCACACAACAAAAACACACACACACAAAAACAAAAAAAAAAACAAAACACCCCCCAAAAAAACCAAACACACACAAAACACAAAACACCAACCACAAAAACCACAAAAACAAAAACCCAACACACACACCAACCCCCAAACACAAAACAAAAAACCCCCCCCCAACACACAAACACACAACAAAAAAAACAACAAAAAAACACCCAACCCCAAAACACAAAAAAAAAAAACAACAAACACAAAAAACAACACCACCCCAAAAAACAAACACCCACACCCACCAAACAACAACAAAAACCACCACAACCCCACACACACAAAACACACACACAAAACAAACCACACCAACCCAAACAAAAAAAAACACACACAAACCACACAACACACACCACACCCAACAAAAACCAAAAAACAACCACCACACACACACACACAACCACAAACACACACCACCCACCCACCCCAACAACACACCCACCCCCACAAAACACAAAACCAAACACCCCAAAAAAAAAAAAACAAACCCCCCCCCAACCCCACAACCACACCCACACCCCAAAACAAAACCACACCCCACACCACCCACACACACACAAAAACAACCCACAAAACCAACACACACAACAAAACACACACACCACCCACCCCCACACACAAACCAACACACCAAAACAAACCCCACCCACACCCAAAAAAACACAACACACACCACAAAAAACACACCACCAACCCCACACACACAAAACACACAACACCCCCCCCCCCACAAAACAAACAACATACACACAAACACAACAAATACCACCACCAAACACCCACCACACACAAAACCCACAACACAAACACACAAACAAACCCAACAAAACACACAACACACACACACACAACCCAACACTGGACACCCACACCAACCTGGAACCCCACACAAACACACAACACACACACTCACACACCCACACAACACACCCACACGAAACACAACACCAACACACACACCCACACAACTGGACCACACCACACACACACAAAGACACACACACACATAAACACACAAAAACACACACAACAACCCCAACACACACACACCCCCACAACACACACCACCCACACCACAACACACACACAAAAACACAACACAACACACCAACACCACACCCCTGACACCACCCACACAGGACACAACACACCAAAAAAACAACACAAACAAACAAAACCCACACACACTGGACCCCACACACACAAACACCACCACCCACACACCCACACACACAAAACACACACAAACACACACACACAACACACACAAAAAAACCCCCCACACACGCCCATACACAAACAAAAAAACACACACACACCCACCCCACACCACAAACACACCACACAAAAAACACACTGGACTCACACACAAAAAAAACACACACAACTGAAACAAAAACACACACACACAAAACACACACAAACACACACACAAAAAGACACCACAAACAAACACAAAAACTTAACAAAAACACACACACCCCAAACCAAAAAAAACACCCCACACACAAAAACACACGAAAACACAAACACCACACAACCACACGCAACCAACACACACACAACTGACACACCACACAAAACAAACACACACTGGATTCACCCCACACACACACAAAACAAAAACACACATACAACACAAAACACCAAAAACACACACCAAACACACACTGAAACACACACACAAACAACTGACACCACACACACAAAACACAAACACACACAGGACTCACACACACACAAACACACCCACACAAACCAACAACACACACCCCCACACAACAACCAAAACACACACACACACAACCACACCCAACCACACACACAAACTGAAAAAAAAACACACACACATACTGGAACACACACATTGAACAACACACACACACACCAACACACACACACACACACCACAACCCAAAAAAACAAACTGGACACACACACACACACACAGTGGACACACATACATACACTGGACACACACACACAACAAAAAAACACACACACTGCCTGCCATTTCTTACCTGTCCTGATCTAGTGTTTCACCCCCTGACCTCCTCACACCGTCTCACTGTCCATGTCTGCTTTTAGCTCCCACCTCTACTTCACTGTGTTATAATGGACCTTATGCTGTTATTGTCACCTCTGTAACCAGTTATCAAACATACTGACCTTTCTGACCCTATCCCATGGCCCTCTTTCTAGAAATGAACATTTAAATTCCTCATGAGTTTTTTTTTGTGTCCATTAACTTATGTATTTGTTGTATATTGGGGTTGTGCTGCAGAGCATCATGGGGGTTTGTATGTTGTTTGAGATGATCACGTTCCAGATAAATGGTTGAACTGATTCCTGTCTCCTGTCTCATCATTATTGAATTGTTATACAGACGTGGTTATGAAACCCACCAGACATAACAAAAGATTGGTGATGAGTAAAATCTGAATCTACAGGAACTATTCTGTCTGGAAGAAGTGGGTTTTTACACCTGTTTAAAACTGTTATTTTCTGTGGTACAGAATAGGCTAATGTTAGCACAGTGTATTGATAGCAGAGGCAAGTGCATAGTCCAGCTAGCTAAGAAAGAGCTGTCAGGTTGGACAGCAGCTAAAAGATGTTGGAACTAAGATGGCAACACCCACCTCATTGGATCAGCACTTTTATAGATATCATTTATTTAGAACTATCCACTGCTAGGATCCATGGGGCCAAACAACAATTGCAGCTGAAACCATAAATAACTCCTGTAGTTGGTTTGTAGTATCTTAAACAGTCTAGAAATGCTGACCGTTGCTTAAAGTGTGATAGAGGGAACTTGGCCCTAAGATCTTGCTGATGTGGCAAAATGGTGTAATAGATGACCTTTACTCTACTTTGCTGAAAACATCTGGAAAGCATTACTAATGTTCATGAAAGATGATATGGGGAGAGACGTGAAAAAGACTAGGGATTGGTGTGTTTGGAATCACGTCATGTGCTCTGTCATTATGATATAAATGCCATGTCTTGGACAATAGGGGAAAAGAATAGCTAATCAGATTGGGGTCGGGCTGTTTCTCTAGATATCGGCAGGTATCTGTAAATTGGACACTGTAAACTCTTTGTTATAATAAACCTTTATAATCAAAGTATAGTGTCGGCGGATCTTCTTATCATCACAAGCATGGACCAGCAAAAGTGTTTCTTTTAGTAACCACATTTAATGGCGACGAGGTTGTTTTCTTTGGGACGTGTTATGTCTTTTCTTTGCATTCCATTCCTGGGCTACAAAACGACTACCTCTCAGGAAGCCGGCAACTAAGGGTAAGTTTTTATCACTAAATCATTGGGCGCTGGTCGTTTTGTGAGTCCAGAGTGTGTGCGTTCAAGATGTACCGTTAAAATTACTTATGCGTGCATTTTGCTGGTTCTTTTTGCTGTGTGATAAGAATTCCGTTCTAAATTTTCTAAATTAGTTTGCGTTGAGAACAACGCAGAAAAGGGGGAGAGAGTCTATAGAACATTATTGACACTGGGCACACATATTTTGGCTTGGAAAAAGTGTGTGAGAGAGTTGTTCAGGAACATTATGAAGAAATAAGGCCAGGAATAAGTAAAT
>JAGTTL010001018.1:0-19707 GCA_036851935.1 Coregonus suidteri
AGTGCCTTAGACCGCTGACTCGGGAGCCCAAGTATTTACCATTCATTTCTATTGGGCACAAAAATAATCTGAAACACAACCTAAAAAACAGCAAATGCATCCAACAAGTTTGTAGAGTCACAAGCTTGATTTGGTCCTTGCGTGCTATGAATATGGGACCAAATACTTTTCACATATAAGTGAATTTGTACCAATACTTTTTGTCCTCTAAAATGGGGGGGACAGTGTACAAAAAGTGCTGTAAGTTCTAAACGGTTCACCCAAAATGGATGAAAATACCCTCAAATTAAAGCTAACAGTCTGCACTTTAACCCCAAAGTCATTGTATAATTTCAAATCCAAAGTGCTGGAGTACAGATACAAAACAAAAACTGCCACAATACTTTTGGAGCTCACTGTATATAGTGAGTAGGGTGCCATATCAGACACAGCCGTCGTCTTATAATACAGGGTCACAATGTCAACCATCAGGGGTGTAATCATTAGTCCAAAATGTTTTGCAACGGAAACCGTTTACTCCAAACGGAAAGAGTTTTGCACAGAAAACAAGAGTTTATTAGGACAAATTCAGGTAGGTCCCTCCCTGTTTCATTCCGTTTTTGGTTCAGTTTGGATCCTAGTGAAGACACTCCAGCAGGGCTGAAAGTAGTTTTCATTTCTTCCTGGTATCGGGACCTTCTGTGTGTGTGTATGTGCCTAATCATAGAATTACATATAGAATCCCTATGAATTTAATACGATCTCTATGGGCCTAATATTAAAGATTTGTCGTTTAACTTTACATTTATTAGCCTACATTTTTATGTGGTATAAACACAACCAGTCATGATGTTTATCTGATTGTTAAATAATTACTTCAAAATGCTAATGTGGGCTACCTGAGCACGTTACTCAGGGATGGCTGAACGACGGGGTAGGCTACCTGAGCACGTTACTCAGGGATGGCTGAACGACGGGGTAGGCTACCTGAGCACGTTACTCAGGGATGGCTGAACGACGGGGTAGGCTACCTGAGCACGTTACTCAGGGATGGCTGAACGACGGGGTAGGCTACCTGAGCACGTTACTCAGGGATGGCTGAACGACGGGGTAGGCTACCTGAGCACGTTACTCAGGGATGGCTGAAACGACGGGGTAGGCTACCTGAGCACGTTACTCAGGGATGGCTGAACGACGGGGTAGGCTACCTGAGCATGTTACTCAGGGATGGCTGAACGACGGGTTTACAAAAAAAACAAAAAAATAACGTTTTTAAGACTCATTTAGATATTTTTCTGCTTATAATTTCTGACATTTAGTAGGCTATTTGTTAGTCAACTTATCTATAATTAAAAACATGCAGCTGATCTTCTGTCATTACTTGATGCTTGTCTAGAATATTAGATAAAGCCTAGCTCACCAGAATGATGTCATACATTTGATAGAATGAATGCATCATCAACAATCTAGTTGACATTGGTAAAGTCTACATTTCTGCTTCGGTCATAGATCGAGGACATTTAGGGACCAGGGTTTATGTGGTTGAAAATTAAATACTGTCAGCTTTTATGTCGCTGTCAGAAATTGCGCATTTAGGCCACACAACAGGTCCCTAAGCGTGCAATCGCATTCTCTCAAGACCTGTTCACGAGACAAAATTAACATTTGGTGTATCATTATACTGCAAGGAACACTTAATTCTGTAGGAGTTAATATTATAATAGGCTACATGAGGCCTGCGGTCAGTGTCCAGACTTCAGTTAATATTATAATAGGCTACATGAGGCCTACAGTCAGTGTCCAGACTTCAGTTAATATTATAATAGGCTACATGAGGCCTGCGGTCAGTGTCCAGACTTCAGTTAATATTATAATAGGCTACATGAGGCCTGCGGTCAGTGTCCAGACTTCAGTTAATATTATAATAGGCTACATGAGGCCCTGCGGTCAGTGTCCAGACTTCAGTTAATATTATAATAGGCTACATGAAGGCCTGCGGTCAGTGTCCAGACTTCAGTTCATATTATAATAGGCTACATGAGGCCTACAGTCAGTGTCCAGACTTCAGTTAATATTATAATAGGCTACATGAGGCCTACAGTCAGTGTCCAGACTTCAGTTAATATTATAATAGGCTACATGAGGCCTGCGGTCAGTGTCCAGACTTCAGTTAATATTATAATAGGCTACATGAGGCCTGCGGTCAGTGTCCAGACTTCAGTTCATATTATAATAGGCTACATGAGGCCTGCGGTCAGTGTCCAGACTTCAGTTAATATTATAATAGGCTACATGAGGCCTGCGGTCAGTGTCCAGACTTCAGTTCATATTATAATAGGCTACATGAGGCCTGCGGTCAGTGTCCAGACTTCAGTTAATATTATAATAGGCTACATGAGGCCTGCGGTCAGTGTCCAGACTTCAGTTAATATTATAATAGGCTACATGAGGCCTGCGGTCAGTGTCCAGACTTCAGTTAATATTATAATAGGCTACATGAGGCCTGCGGTCAGTGTCCAGACTTCAGTTAATATTATAATAGGCTACCTGAGGCCTGCGGTCAGTGTCCAGACTTCAGTTAATATTATAATAGGCTACATGAGGCCTGCGGTCAGTGTCCAGACTTCAGTTAATATTATAATAGGTTACATGAGGCCCTGCGGTCAGTGTCCAGACTTCAGTTAATATTATAATAGGTTACATGAGGCCTGCAGTCAGTGTCCAGACTTCAGTTAATATTATAATAGGCTACATGAGGCCTACAGTCAGTGTCCAGACTTCAGTTAATATTATAATAGGCTACATGAGGCCTGCGGTCAGTGTCCAGACTTCAGTTCATATTATAATAGGCTACATGAGGCCTACAGTCAGTGTCCAGACTTCAGTTAATATTATAATAGGCTACATGAGGCCTACAGTCAGTGTCCAGACCAGTTAATATTATAATAGGCTACATGAGGCCTACAGTCAGTGTCCAGACTTCAGTTAATATTATAATAGGCTACATGAGGCCTACAGTCAGTGTCCAGACTTCAGTTAATATTATAATAGGCTACATGAGGCCTACAGTCAGTGTCCAGACTTCAGTTAATATTATAATAGGCTACATGAGGCCTGCGGTCAGTGTCCAGACTTCAGTTAATATTATAATAGGCTACATGAGGCCTACAGTCAGTGTCCAGACTTCAGTTAATATTATAATAGGCTACATGAGGCCTGCGGTCAGTGTCCAGACTTCAGTTAATATTATAATAGGCTACATGAGGCCTGCGGTCAGTGTCCAGACTTCAGTTAATATTATAATAGGCTACATGAGGCCTGCGGTCAGTGTCCAGACCAGTTAATATTATAATAGGCTACATGAGGCCTACAGTCAGTGTCCAGACTTCAGTTAATATTATAATAGGCTACATGAGGCCTACAGTCAGTGTCCAGACTTCAGTTAATATTATAATAGGCTACCTGAGGCCTACGGTCAGTGTCCAGACTTCAGTTCATATTATAATAGGCTACCTGAGGCCTGCAGTCAGTGTCCAGACTTCAGTTAATATTCCAACTATTATGCTACTCCGGCATCCATACATTGACATTTTATACATTACTGCTTATCACTTATTAACCATCAGTTATTCACATTGCTTTAATACAATATTTCAGTTGTTGGGGCGGCAGGTAGCTTAGTGGTTAAGAGCGTTGTGCCAGTAACCGAAAGGTCGCTGGTTCTAATCCCCGAGCCGACTAGGTGAAAAATCTGTCGATTGTGCCCTTGAGCAAGGCACTTAACCCTAATTGCTCATGTAAGTCGTTCTGGATAAGAGCGTCTGCTAAATTACTAAAATGTAAATGTTGTGTATATTCCATTTGTTTTATTTGATCACCTCTATAGAGCTGCTGTCTGACAAAATCACTATTTTAGTAGTTCTTCAAATTTAAATAAGGCATATTTTTCTGACTGCTGAATACCAACACCTCGCGAAGCAACGTCTTTCTATGTGTCCCCTCTTGATCACGCATTCTTCTTCTCTTCTGTAGCAGGCGTAAAGGAAACAGAGCGGACAAGTAGCCGCGCAATGGATTATGGTCATTGTAGTTAATTACCACGTTTTCTGTGCTAAACTATGTAGAATATTGGCCTGTTGGAAACTACAAGTCCCTACGACATTGCACAGTTCGGGCTTGATCTGATTTATCTCTAGAGGAACTGCAGCGCAATGACAGGACAAAAATGGAATTCAAATAATTGAACCGACGTCGGTCAATTCATTTTTTTAAAGCTGAAAAATAACCGACATTTCGGTTAATCGCTGTAGACATGAGTGTGTTATATTGTTATATTATAATTTTATATTATTATATTGAATTATACCATGTTATTGTTGAATACTCCTTTCTGATTGGCTTGAAGGGCATTCTAGAGTGTGCATTATTTCACTATAACGCACTTTATATTGTTATATTATGTTATGTTATATTATTATTATATTGTTTGTTATATTATATATTGTTATTGTATTGTTATAATATGATATTGTATTGTTCTTTGGCAGGTGTGTTGTCCCAGTTGTCCAGCCACAGTAGAAATGGGAGAGTGTGTGTTTCACCGTGCTTCTCTCTGCAGCGGAGGAACAACTCTACCTCACCTAAGATCAAGGTGGATCTGGACAGCAGTACAGGTAAACCCCTGCACAGCGTCTTTCACCTGTCCCAAATGGCACCCTATCCACTACATAAGGGGAAGATAACCCTGGTCCTGGAGGACAACAGGTACTGTCTACATCAGGGGTAGATAACCCTGGTCCTGGAGGGCACAATAGGTACTGTCTACATCAGGGGTAGATAACCCTGGTCCTGGAGGACAATAGGTACTGTCTACATCAGGGGTAGATAACCCTGGTCCTGGAGGACAACAGGTACTGTCTACATCAGGGGTAGATAACCCTGGTCCTGGAGGACAACAGGTACTGTCTACATCAGGGGTAGATAACCCTGGTCCTGGAGGACAATAGGTACTGTCTACATCATCAGGGGTAGATAACCCTGGTCCTGGAGGACAACAGGTACTGTCTATCATCAGGGGTAGATAACCCTGGTCCTGGAGGACAATAGGTACTGTCTACATCATCAGGGGTAGATAACCCTGGTCCTGGAGGGAAACAGGTACTGTCTACATCATCAGGGGTAGATAACCCTGGTCCTGGAGGACAATAGGTACTGTCTACATCATCAGGGGTAGATAACCCTGGTCCTGGAGGGAAACAGGTACTGTCTACATCAGGGGTAGATAACCCTGGTCCTGGAGGACAATAGGTACTGTCTACATCATCAGGGGTAGATAACCCTGGTCCTGGAGGACAACAGGTACTGTCTACATCATCAGGGGTAGATAACCCTGGTCCTGGAGGGCAATAGGTACTGTCTACATCATCAGGGGTAGATAACCCTGGTCCTGGAGGGCAATAGGTACTGTCTACATCAGGGGTAGATAACCCTGGTCCTGGAGGACAATAGGTACTGTCTACATCATCAGGGGTAGATAACCCTGGTCCTGCAGGCAACAGGTACTGTCTACATCATCAGGGGTAGATAACCCTGGTCCTGGAGGACAACAGGTACTGTCTACATCATCAGGGGTAGATAACCCTGGTCCTGGAGGACAATAGGTACTGTCTACATCATCAGGGGTAGATAACCCTGGTCCTGGAGGGCAACAGGTACTGTCTACATCAGGGGTAGATAACCCTGGTCCTGGAGGACAACAGGTACTGTCTACATCAGGGGTAGATAACCCTGGTCCTGGAGGACAACAGGTACTGTCTACATCATCAGGGGTAGATAGCCCTGGTCCTGGAGGACAATAGGTACTGTCTACATCAGGGGTAGATAACCCTGGTCCTGGAGGGACAACAGGTACTGTCTACATCAGGGGTAGATAACCCTGGTCCTGGAGGAAACAGGTACTGTCTACATCAGGGGTAGATAACCCTGGTCCTGGAGGGCAACAGGTACTGTCTACATCAGGGGTAGATAACCCTGGTCCTGGAGGGAAACAGGTACTGTCTACATCATCAGGGGTAGATAACCCTGGTCCTGGAGGACAACAGGTACTGT
Source organism: Coregonus suidteri (assembly GCA_036851935.1). Classification (NCBI taxonomy): domain Eukaryota; kingdom Metazoa; phylum Chordata; class Actinopteri; order Salmoniformes; family Salmonidae; genus Coregonus; species Coregonus suidteri. The sequence continues at coordinate 6,088 of JAGTTL010001018.1, forward strand.
CTACATCAGGGGGTAGATAACCCTGGTCCTGGAGGGAAACAGGTACTGTCTACATCATCAGGGGTAGATAACCCTGGTCCTGGAGGACAACAGGTACTGTCTACATCATCAGGGGTAGATAACCCTGGTCCTGGAGGACAACAGGTACTGTCTACATCATCAGGGGTAGATAACCCTGGTCCTGGAGGACAACAGGTACTGTCTACATCATCAGGGGTAGATAACCCTGGTCCTGGAGGACAAACAGGTACTGTCTACATAAGGGGAAGACAACCCTGGTCCTGGAGGGCAAAAGGGTAACTGTCTACATCATCAGGGGTAGATAACCCTGGTCCTGGAGGACAATAGGTACTGTCTACATCAGGGGTAGATAACCCTGGTCCTGGAGGGACAACAGGTACTGTCTACATCAGGGGTAGATAACCCTGGTCCTGGAGGGAAACAGTACTGTCTACATCATCAGGGGTAGATAACCCTGGTCCTGGAGGACAACAGGTACTGTCTACATCATCAGGGGTAGATAGCCCTGGTCCTGGAGGACAATAGGTACTGTCTACATCATCAGGGGTAGATAACCCTGGTCCTGGAGGACAACAGGTACTGTCTACATCATCAGGGGTAGATAACCCTGGTCCTGGAGGACAACAGGTACTGTCTACATCATCAGGGGTAGATAACCCTGGTCCTGGAGGACAATAGGTACTGTCTACATCATCAGGGGTAGATAACCCTGGTCCTGGAGGACAATAGGTACTGTCTACATCATCAGGGGTAGATAACCCTGGTCCTGGAGGACAATAGGTACTGTCTACATCAGGGGTAGATAAACCCTGGTCCTGGAGGACAACAGGTACTGTCTACATCATCAGGGGTAGATAACCCTGGTCCTGGAGGACAATAGGTACTGTCTACATCATCAGGGTAGATAACCCTGGTCCTGGAGGACAATAGGTACTGTCTACATCATCAGGGGTAGATAACCCTGGTCCTGGAGGACAATAGGTACTGTCTACATCATCAGGGGTAGATAACCCTGGTCCTGGAGGACAATAGGTACTGTCTACATCAGGGGTAGATAACCCTGGTCCTGGAGGGACAATAGGTACTGTCTACATCATCAGGGGTAGATAACCCTGGTCCTGGAGGGCAACAGGTACTGTCTACATCATCAGGGGTAGATAACCCTGGTCCTGGAGGACAATAGGTACTTCATGGTTTTGATTTAACCTACCTGGAAGACCAGGGGTGTGGAATTTAGGCAGTCACTGAACTGATCAATTATTTATATTGCATTAAAGGGTAACTACACCCAAAAATATTAAAATATTAAAAATCACAATTTCTTAGATTTTTCCCAGACCTCAAAAGTGGTCTCCTGATGTGGTTTAGGCATTGTGGACTTCCAATTGTGTTGTTTTTCTATAAAAAAAAAACCCTGGAAAAACAAAAGGGAATCAGGCAAAAAATAAAACCTATTTTTATAGGGCCCTACACACTATTCCCTACATAGTGTACTATTTTTGACCAGAGCCCTATGACCAAGTCTGCATCCTAAATGTCAGCCTGTTCTCTATGTAGTGCAGGACACTGAGAACAGGCTGACATTCGTTGTCCCTCTCTCTCCTCTCCCCCCTCTCCCTCCCCTGCATCTCCCCCACCACCTCCTCCCTCTCTCTCCTCTCCCCCTCTCCCTCCCCTGCATCTCCCCCACCACCTCCTCCCTCTCTCTCCTCTCCCCCTCTCCCTCCCCTGCATCTCCCCCCCACCACCTCCTCCCTCTCTCACCTTCCTCTCCCCCTCTCCCTCCCCTGCATCTCCCCCCCACCACCTCCTCCTTCTCTCTCCTCTCCCCCTCTCCCTCCCCTGCATCTCTCCCCACACCACCTCCTCCCTCTCTCTCCTCTCCCCCTCTCCCTCCCCTGCATCTCCCCCACCACCTCCTCCCTCTCTCTCCTCTCCCCCTCTCCCTCCCCTGCATCTCTCCCACCACCTCCTCCTTCTCTCTCCTCTCCCCCCTCTCCCTCCCCTGCATCTCTCCCCCACCACCTCCTCCCTCTCTCTCCTCTCCCCCCTCTCCCTCCCCCTGCTTCTCCCCCACCACCTCCTCCCTCTCTCTCCTCTCTCCCCCCTCTCCCTCCCCTGCATCTCCCCCACCACCTCCTCCTCTCTCTCCTCCTCCCCCCCCTCTCCCTCCCCTGCATCTCCCCCACCACCTCCTCCCTCTCTCTCCTCTCCCCCCCCTCTCCCTCCCCTGCATCTCCCCCACCACCTCCTCCCTCTCTCTCCTCTCCCCCTCTCCCTCCCCTGCATCTCCCCCACCACCTCCTCCCTCTCTCTCCTCTCCCCCCTCTCCCTCCCCTGCATCTCCCCCACCACCTCCTCCCTCTCTCTCCTCTCCCCCCTCTCCCTCCCCTGCATCTCCCCCACCACCTCCTCCCTCTCTCTCCTCTCCCCTCTCCCTCCCCTGCATCTCCCCCCCACCCACCTCCTCCCTCTCTCTCTCCTCTCCCCCTCTCCCTCCCCTGCATCTCCCCCACCACCTCCTCCCTCTCTCTCCTCTCCCCCTCTCCCTCCCCTGCATCTCCCCACCACCTCCTCCTTCTCTCTCCTCTCCCCCCCTCTCCCTCCCCTGCATCTCCCCCACCACCTCCTCCCTCTCTCTCCTCTCCCCCTCTCCCTCCCCTGCATCTCCCCCACCACCTCCTCCCTCTCTCTCCTCTCCCCCTCTCCCTCCCCTGCATCTCCCCCACCACCTCCCCCCTCTCTCTCCTCTCCCCCTCTCCCTCCCCTGCATCTCCCCCACCACATCCTCCTTCTCTCTCCTCTCCCCCTCTCCCTCCCCTGCATCTCCCCCACCACCTCCTCCTTCTCTCTCCTCTCCCCCTCTCCCTCCCCTGCATCTCCCCCACCACCTCCTCCCTCTCTCTCCTCTCCCCCCTCTCCCTCCCCTGCATCTCCCCCACCACCTCCTCCCCTCTCTCTCCTCTCCCCCTCTCCCTCCCCTGCATCTCCCCCACCACCTCCTCCCTGTCTCTCCTCTCCCCCTCTCCCTCCCCTGCATCTCCCCCACCACCTCCTCCCTCTCTCTCCTCTCCCCCTCTCCCTCCCCTGCATCTCCCCCACCACCTCCCCCTCCTCCCTGTCTCTCCTCTCCCCCTCTCCCTCCCCTGCATCTCCCCCACCACCTCCTCCCTCTCTCTCCTCTCCCCCCTCTCCCTCCCCTGCATCTCCCCCACCACCTCCCCCCTCTCTAGGTGTGGCCGTGTTGATGATGCAGAGTCCTCCTGTCAACAGTCTGAGTCTGGAATTCCTCACTGACTTCTGTATCAATCTGGAGAAACTAGAGATGGACAAGAGTTGTAGAGGCCTAATCCTCACCTCGGTCAGTACACACACACACGTCCTGTCACAAAAACATGATCGACACCATAAATGTGTAACTCACCCCGTGTGTGTGTTTCTTTGTGGCGTTCCAGACCCTCTCCAAGGTGTTCTCTGCAGGGCTGGACATCATGGAGATGTATGGGACAAGTCCGGAGCGCTGTGGAGAGTTCTGGAAGGCTGTTCAGGAGATGTGGCTCAAACTCTACGGGTCCAACATGGTTACCATAGCTGCCATCAACGTGAGTCAGCACACCCAGCCGTGTGTGGTTCCATTTGGCTCAAACTCTACGGTTCCAACATGGAAGCTGTCCTGTCTATTGGACGTTACTATAGGATCATGGCTGATAACCACCTCTATCTATCTCTCGCTCTCTCTCGCTCTCTCTCTCTCTCTCTCTCTATCTCTATCTCTCTCTCTCTCTGTCTTTTCTCTCTCTCTGTCTTTTCTCTCTCTCTGTCTTTTCTCTCTCTCTCGCTCTCTCTCTCTCTCTCTCTCTCTCTCTCTCTCTCTCTCTCTATCTCTCTCTCTCTGTCTTTTCTCTCTCGCTCGCTCTCTCTCTCTCTCTCTCTCTCTCTCTCTCTCTCTCTCTCTCTCTCTCTCTCTCTCTCTCTCTCTCTCTCTCTCTCTCTCTCTCTCTCTCTCTCTCTCTCTTCTCTCTCTCTCTTTCTCTCTCTCTCTCTCTCTCTCGCTCTCTCTCTCTCTCTCTCTCTCTATCTCTCTCTCTCTGTCTTTTCTCTCTCGCTCTCTCTCTCTCTGTCTCTCTCTCTCTCTCTCTCTCTCTGTCTCTCTCTCCCCGTCTCTCTCTCTATATCTATATATCTATAGGGCTCTAGTCCAGCAGGTGGTTGTCTCATGTCTATTGGATGTGACTATAGGATCATGGCTGATAACCCTCGCTACAGCATCGGACTCAACGAGACTCAGCTCGGCATCGTAGCTCCCTTCTGGTGAAACACGCACACACATATATGCACACACACATACTGTATATACACACTAATACATACACACACTAATACACACCGCTTTTATGTTGTACTGGTCTGAGTGTCGATGTGTTGAATCTGCGTGTGAGAGGTGCTGAATGTGGTTGTGTTCATGTTGTGGTCATGTTATGGTCACGTTGCGGTCCAGGTTTAAGGACACGTTGGTGAACACGGTTGGTAACCGGACAGCGGAGCTGTCGTTGGAGCTGGGTCAGTTGTACAGCGCTCCTGAGGCCCTGAAGATCGGACTGGTGGACCGGCTCGTACCTCAGGACCAGGTCCTCTCCACTGCACAGGACACCATGTCCAAGTGGCTGGCTATACCAGGTCAGAACACTCCATATCACGCACACACACAGTTTATCATCCTAGATATCTTTCTCCTGCCCCCAGACCATGCCAGACAGTATCTTATAGAACATAACTATCTATATACATTATCCTAGATCTCTCTTCCAGTCCATGATGTGAAAAAATCTATCTCACTATCTATCTATACATTATCCTATATATACACTAATCTATATGTTATCCTGTATTTAAACTAATCTATACATGATCATATATGTATAAACTAACCTATAGATTATCCTGCATATACACTGACATATACATTATCATGTGTATATATATATATATACACAGTGGGGAAAAAAAGTATTTAGTCAGCCACCAATTGTGCAAGTTCTCCCACTTAAAAAGATGAGAGAGGCCTGTAATTTTCATCATAGGTACACGTCAACTATGACAGACAAATTGAGATTTTTTTTCTCCAGAAAATCACAATTGTAGGATTTTTAATGAATTGATTTGCAAATTATGGTGGAAAATAAGTATTTGGTCACCTACAAACAAGCAAGATTTCTGGCTCTCACAGACCTGTAACATCTTCTTTAAGAGGCTCCTCTGTCCTCCACTCGTTACCTGTATTAATGGCACCTGTTTGAACTTGTTATCAGTATAAAAGACACCTGTCCACAACATCAAACAGTCACACTCCAAACTCCACTATGGCCAAGACCAAAGAGCTGTCAAAGGACACCAGAAACAAAATTGTAGACCTGCACCAGGCTGGGAAGACTGAATCTGCAATAGGTAAGCAGCTTGGTTTGAAGAAATCAACTGTGGGAGCAATTATTAGGAAATGGAAGACATACAAAACCACTGATAATCTCCCTCAATCTGGGGCTCCACGCAAGATCTCACCCCGTGGGGTCAAAATGATCACAAGAACGATGAGCAAAAATCCCAGAACCACACGGGGGGACCTAGTGATTGACCTGCAGAGAGCTGGGACCAAAGTAACAAAGCCTACCATCAGTAACACACTACGCCGCCAGGGACTCAAATCCTGCAGTGCCAGACGTGTTCCCCTGCTTAAGCCAGTACATGTCCAGGCCCGTCTGAAGAGTGCATTTGGATGATCCAGAAGAGGATTGGGAGAATGTCATATGGTCAGATGAAACCAAAATATAACTTTTTGGTAAAAACTCAACTCGTCGTGTTTGGAGGACAAAGAATGCTGAGTTGCATCCAAAGAACACCATACCTAATGTGAAGCATGGGGGTGGAAACATCATGCTTTGGGGCTGTTTTTCTGCAAAGGGACCAGGACGACTGATCCGTGTAAAGAAAAGAATGAATGGGGCCATGTATCGTGAGATTTTGAGTGAAAACCTCCTTCCATCAGCAAGGGCATTGAAGATGAAACGTGGCTGGGTCTTTCAGCATGACAATGATCCCAAACACACCGCCCGGGCAACGAAGGAGTGGCTTCGTAAGAAGCATTTCAAGGTCCTGGAGTGGCCTAGCCAGTCTCCAGATCTCAACCCCATAGAAAATCTTTGGAGGGAGTTGAAAGTCCGTGTTGCCCAGCGACAGCCCCAAAACATCACTGCTCTAGAGGAGATCTGCATGGAGGAATGGGCCAAAATACCAGCAACAGTGTGTGAAAACCTTGTGAAGACTTACAGAAAACGTTTGACCTGTGTCATTGCCAACAAAGGGTATATAACAAACTATTGAGAAACTTTTGTTATTGACCAAATACTTATTTTCCACCATCATTTGCAAATAAATTCATTAAAAATCCTACAATGTGATTTTCTGGATTTTTTTCCCTCATTTTATCTGTCATAGTTGACGTGTACCTATGATGAAAATTACAGGCCTCTCTCATCTTTTTAAGTGGGAGAACTTGCACAATTGGTGGCTGACTAAATACTTTTTTTCCCCACTGTATGTATATATGTGTGTGTACGGTACCAGTCAAAAGTTTGGACACACCTACTCATTCAAGGGTTTTTCTTTATTTTTAATATTGTAGAATAATAGTGAAGACATCAAAACTATGAAATAACACATATGGAATAATGTAGTAACCAAAAGTGTTAAACAAATCAAAATATATTTTAGATTTTTCAAAGTAGCCACCCTTTGCCTTGATGACAGCTTTGCACACGCTTGGCGTTCTCTCAACCAGCTTCATGAGGTAGTTACCTGGATTGCATTTAAATTAACAGGTGTGCCTTCTTAAAAGTGAATTTGTGTAATTTATTTCCTTCTTAATTCGTTTGAGCCAATCAGTTGTGTTGTGACAAGGTAGGTGTGGTATACAGAAGATAGCCCTATTTGGTAAAAGACCAAGTCCATTTATGGCAAGAACAGCTCAAATAAGCAAAGAGAAACGACAGTCCATCATTACTTTAAGACACGAAGGTCAGTCAATACAGAAAATGTCAAGAACTTTGGAAGTTTAAGTGCAGTCGCAAAAACCATCAAGCGCTATGATGAAACTGGCTCTCATGAGGACAGGAATGGAAGACCCAGTTACCTCTGCTGCAGAGGATAAGTTCATTAGAGTTACCAGCCTCAGAAATTGCAGCCCAAATAAATGCTTCACAGAGTTCAAGTAACAGAAACATCTCAACATCAACTGTGTGAATCAGGCCTTCATGGTCGAATTGCTGCAAAGAAACCATTACTAAAGGACACCCATAAGAAGAAGAGAGTGGATTGGACCAAGAAACACGAGCAATGGACATTAGACCGGTGGAAATGTGTCCTTTGGTCTGGAGTCCAAATTGGAGATTTGTGGTTCCAACCGCTGTGTCTTTGTGAGACGTGGTGTGGGTGAACGGATGATCTCCGCATGTGTATTTCCCACCGTAAAGCATGGAGGAGGAGGTGTTATGGTGTGGGGGTGCTTTGCTGCAATCACTGTCTGTGATTGATTTAGAATTCAAGGCACACTTAACCAGCATGGCTACCACAGCATTCTGCAGTGATACGCCATCCCATCTGGTTTCGGCTTAGTGGGACTATCATTTGTTTTTCAACAGGACAATGACCCAACACACCTCCAGGCTATGTAAGGGCTATTTTACCAAGAAGAAGAGTGATTGAGTGCTGCATCAGATGACCTGGCCTCCACAACCACCTGACCTCAACCCAATTGAGATGGTTTGGGATGAGGTCAGACCGTAGAGTGAAGGAAAAGCAGCCAACAAGTGCTCAGCATATGTGGGAACTCCTTCAAGACTGTTGGAAAAGTATTCCAGGTGAAGCTGGTTGAGAGAATGCCAAGAGAGTGCAAAGCTGTCATTTACATTTTACATTTTAGTCATTTAGCAGACGCTCTTATCCAGAGCGACTTACAGGAGCAATTAGGGTTAAGTGCCTTGCTCAAGGGCACATTTACGTCATTTAGCAGACGCTCTTATCCAGAGCGACTACAAATTGGTGCATTCACCCTATAGCCAGTGGGATAACCACTTTACAATTATACTTTTTTTTTTTTTTTTTGGGGGGGGAGGGTAGAAGGATTACTTTATCCTATCCCAGGTGTTCCTTAAAGAGGTGGGGTTTCAAATGTCTCCGGAAGGTGGTGAGTGACTCCGCTGTCCTGGCGTCGTGAGGGAGCTTGTTCCACCATTGGGGTGCCAGAGCAGCGAACAGTTTTGACTGGGCTGAGCGGGAACTATGCTTCCGCAGAGGAAGGGGAGCCAGCAGGCCAGAGGTGGATGAACGCAATGCCCTCGTTTGGGTGTAGGGACTGATCAGAGCCTGAAGGTACGGAGGTGCCGTTCCCCTCACTGCTCCATAGGCAAGCACCATGGTCTTGTAACGGATGCGAGCTTCAACTGGAAGCCAGTGGAGTGTGCGGAGGAGGGGGGTGACGTGAGAGAACATGGGAAGGTTGAACACCAGACGGGCTGCGGCATTCTGGATGAGTTGTAGGGGTTTAATGGCACAGGCAGGGAGCCCAGCCAACAGCGAGTTGCAGTAATCCAGACGGGAGATGACAAGTGCCTGGATTAGGACCTGTGCCGCTTCCTGTGTAAGGCAGGGTCGTACTCTCCGAATGTTGTAGAGCATGAACCTGCAGGATCGGGTCACCGCCTTGATGTTAGCGGAGAACGACAGGGTGTTGTCCAGGGTCACGCCAAGGCTCTTCGCACTCTGGGGGAGGAGGACACAACGGAGTTGTTGTTTCATGTATTGTGTGGACCCCAGGAAGAGTAGCTGCTGCTTTTGCAACAGCTAATGGGGATCCTAATAAAATACCAATACCAAGGCAAAGGGGGGCTACATTGAAGAATCTCAAATCTCAAATATATTTTGATTTGTTTAACACTTTTTTTGGTTACTACAAGATTCCATATGTGTTATTTCATAGTTTTGTTGTCTTCACTATTATTCTACAATGTAGAAAATAGTGAAAAATAAAGAAAAACCCTGGAATGAGTAGGTGTCCAAACTTTTGACTGGTACTGTATGTAAATGTGATATTTCATTGTTTTTTTTTTTCATTTTTTATACATTTGCAAGAGTTTCTAAAAACCTGTTTTTGCTTTGTCATTATGGGGTATTGTGTGTAGATTGATGAGGGGGAAAAATAATTAAATCAATTTTAGAATAAGGCATTAAAACAAAATGTGGAAAAAGTCAAGGTCTGAATAATTTCCGAATGCACTGTGTATACACTGACCTATACATTATCCTATATACACTAACCTATATATGATTGTATATATACACTGACCTATAAATTATCCTATATATACACGGATATATACATTATCCTATATACACTAACCTATACATTATTGTATATATATACACTGACCTATACATTATCCTATATATACAGTGAACTTTACACTATCCTATATATACACTAACCTATACATGATCCTGTATATAACCTATATCTCTGCTCTCCGTCCAGACCATGCCAGACAGACAGATCATTGTGTTATTGAAATAATCTTATTAAATACTTTTTTCTTTACATAGTTGAATGTGCTGATAACAAAATCACACAAAAATTATCAATGGAAATCAAATTTATCAACCCATGGAGGTCTGGATTTGGAGTCACCCTCAAAATTCAAGTGGAAAACCACACTACAGGCTGATCCAACTTTGATGTAATGTCCTTAAAACAAGTCAAAATGAGGCTCAGTAGTGTGTGTGGCCTCCACGTGCCTGTATGACCTCCCTACAACGCCTGGGCATGCTCCTGATGAGGTGGCGGATGGTCTCCTGAGGGATCGCCTCCCAAACCTGGACTAAAGCATCCGCCAACTCCTGGACAGTCTGTGGTGCAACGTGACGTTGGTGGATGGAGCGAGACATGATGTCCCAGATGTGCTCAATTGGATTCAGGTCTGGGGAACGGGCGGGCCAGTCCATAGCATCAATGCCTTCCTCTTGCAGGAACTGCTGACACACTCCAGCCACATGAGGTCTAGCATTGTCTTGCATTAGGAGGAACCCAGGGCCAACCGCACCAGCATATGGTCTCACAAGGGGTCTGAGGATCTCATCTCTGTACCTAATGGCAGTCAGGCTACCTCTGGCGAGCACATGGAGGGCTGTGCGGCCCCCCAAAGAAATGCCACCCCACACCATGACTGACCCACTGCCAAACCGGTCATGCTGGAGGATGTTGCAGGCAGCAGAACGTTCTCCACGGCGTCTCCAGACTCTGTCACGTCTGTCACATGTGCTCAGTGTGAACCTGCTTTCATCTGTGAAGAGCACAGGGCGCCAGTGGCGAATTTGCCAATCTTGGTGTTCTCTGGCAAATGCCAAACGTCCTGCACAGTGTTGGGCTGTAAGCACAACCCCCACCTGTGGACGTCGGGCCCTCATACCACCCTCATGGAGTCTGTTTCTGACCGTTTGAGCAGACACATGCACATTTGTGGCCTGCTGGAGGTCATTTTTCAGGGCTTTGGCAGTGCTCCTCCTGCTCCTCCTTGCACAAAGGCGGAGGTAGCGGTCCTGCTGCTGGGTTGTTGCCCTCCTACGGCCTCCTCCACGTCTCCTGATGTACTGGCCTGTCTCCTGGTAGCGCCTCCATGCTCTGGACACTACGCTGACAGACACAGCAAACCTTCTTGCCACAGCTCGCATTGATGTGCCATCCTAGATGAGCTGCACTACCTGAGCCACTTGTGTGGGTTGTAGACTCCGTCTCATGCTACCACTAGAGTGAAAGCACCGCCAGCATTCAAAAGTGACCAAAGCATCAGCCAGGAAGCATAGGAACTGAGAAGTGGTCTGTGGTCACCACCTGCAGAACCACTTCTTTATTGGGGGTGTCTTGCTAATTGCCTATAATTTCCACCTGTTGTCTATCCCATTTGCACAACAGCATGTGACATTTATTGTCAATCAGTGTTGCTTCCTAAGTGGACAGTTTGATTTCACAGAAGTGTGATTGACTTGGAGTTACATTGTGTTGTTTAAGTGTTCCCTTCATTTTTTTGAGCAGTGTATATTATATTAACACTAACCTATACACCTCTCCTCTCCCTCCAGACCATGCCAGGCAGATCACCAAGTCCATGATGAGGAAACAGACCATTGACAAGCTGCTGTCCAACAGGGAAGCTGACATCACCAACTTTGTGAGCTTCATCACTAAAGACTCCATCCAGAGGTCCCTCCGCATGTACCTGGAGATGCTCAAGAGTAGAAAGGTCTAGTCTGAGACCCAAACTGCACCCTATTCCCCACAGGGCTTCTAACTGCACCCTATATCCCCATAGGGCTTCTAACTGCACTGCTATTGATCAGGGCTCTGTATAGGGAATAGGGTGCTACGTCCCAATTATCTCTCCTTTCTCCCGTGTGAACTTGTTCACTTCCCTTCATAGATTTGAGAGGACATTTGTGGGGAACGAGTGCACGCTTCAGGAGTTAAGGAAAGGTTAAAGGTTGAAGAGGATGCCTTCTGATGCCCAGGCACACGTGTGAAAGTAACCTGAGGGTGAGTCTCAATAGTCTGAAGTGGATCCCTCGTCTCCATCACTATTGAGAGACACCCCCCGGTTTGCATTCCAACTGGCACCCTTTTCCCTATAGAGGTCTATGGGTCCTGGTCTGAAGTAGTGCACTACGTAGGGAATAGGGGTGCCAGTTGGGACACTACCCAGCCTCAAGCCATTAATTATGGGGGAAGTGAACCAGCCTTGTCACTCTTACAGTGGCGCGGGAACAGTGACTGGATCCACCCAATGACAGCTCACTCCCCTCCACATTTAAAGAGTTTCCATTGGTCAGCTCAGTGTGTGATTGACGGTATATGGTTTTCCCACCCATTGCTGGATTGAACACGGGGTCTGTTCAGGAGGATATAACGTTACAGGACGTTGAATTAGAAATGTAATGTGTAGAAAATAAATTATTTTCTGTCATATATAATAGGACATTTTGTCACTATTTCATTCTATTTCTGTCTGCAAACTTCAGAACGTTTAATGTCACTGAATACACCACAGGGGTGTGTTCGTTAGTGCAGACCGTAGCGAAAGGTAGTGCAACAGAAAATGAAAACAAGCGATTCTTATTGGACAAAATCAGGGAGTCCGCTCCCTGTTTTTGGCCCGTTTGGTTCCTAATGAACACACCCCTGGCCTTATTCCCCCTGCCACAACATTTGACTGTTTTGACTGAAACACACAGCACTGTTACGATGTCGGTGATTGTACAGTTATCGTCCTCTTGCCTTTGTCTGTGAACATAATGTTTGTTTTCGTATGATATTTTCCTGTACTGTTGGTTTGCAAGTAAACATCTTTACAATACCTTCCATGGAATGTGTGTGTTGATTTTCATGTTCCATGATGTCACTGGTTTAGGGCAGGGTTTCCCTGTATATACTATTATACTGTATATTTGTAAGTCTTTGTTTATTGGATAGAGAGAGGAGAGTGATGGAAGAGCACTAGGCTGGATTCCAACCCATGCTGGCAGCGGTACATTGTTCATGTGATCCAGAGGCAGCGGCTTGGACCGCTAGACCACCCCAAGCCACCTTTTTAGATTGTTGGGACAGACAAAATCTTTAGAGAAGTAATCTTATAACCTTCAAATGGTGGTCTGGGTTTAATTGATCAAACTGTAGCCATACGTGTTTAATAGGTGTATCTGGTTGGATTTGATGTCATTCCACTGGAATCTCAGCTGTTACTGAGGGGCTTACAGAACGAAACTCCAAAAGGAATATAGAATTCATTGCAAATCATATGCGCTCTTCCATCTCTTATAAAGCACTTGTTTCAGCTTGAATGTTGGACACAAACAATAAACAGGAGCACAGTTAGAGTTTAATTGAAACAGGTCATGTTGATGACTCTCAACTGGCACCCTATTCCCTATATAGTGCACTACTTTTGACCAGTGCACTATAAAGCGAATAGGGTGCAATTTGAGAGTGTCTGAACCGTCTGAACACTTCCTGGAGGCGTGCTCAGGCAGCAGGGGCGTAACCAATCAGCTTCACCTCAACAGGGTAGTGGTCGCTGACAGCCAATGCCTGAGAGAGTAGAGAGGTACCAGTAAGACACTATTACTCAGGGTGTTCGTTGGGCGACTCTACCAAGGTCAACACCAACAATTTAAAATAGGCTACTAAAATCATTCCAATCCCGATTAGAAGGCAAATGCAGTTTAGGGGATTAAAGGGTAGACTTTAGGACCATGCGGACGCCTGGTAGTGGGAGGGAAGGCTGTTTGTATGGCTGGCTGGCTTTATGGAGAGCAGAGATCTGTATATAATGACGAGATCTTCATGTCTCCGCCCTGACAACGGGTGTCGTCCCAAAGGTGGGAAGGCTGGCGACAAAATAAACCCAAATGAAGCCCATTACACGCATTGGTTTCTTTTGGACAGATTGTGGCGAGAGTGAAACCTCTCATTTTTTATAATAACGCCGTGTTCGAAACCACTGGGAA
>JAGTTL010001019.1:0-19683 GCA_036851935.1 Coregonus suidteri
TGTGGTCCATTGTGTGGGGTGTGTCCAGTGTGTGTGTGTGTGTCCGTGTGGTGTGGGGTGGGGGTCCATGGGTTTTTCATTGTGTGTTTTTGGGGTTTTCCCGTGTGTGTTTGTGTGGTGTGTCCAGTGTGAGGGGTCCAGTTTTTGTGTTTGTCCAGTGGGTGTGTGTGTGTGTGTGTTTTTTCCAGTTTGGGGTGTTTTTGTGTGTGGGGTGTTTGCCCAAATGTTTTTTTGTGTCCAGTGTGTTTGTTTTTGTGTGTTTTGTCCGGTGTGTGTAATTCCGTGTGTGAGTGTGTCCACTTTGGTGTTTTTCCAGTTTGTGTGTGTGTGAAAGTGTGTGTGTTCCATTGTGTTGGTTTGCCCAAATGTGGGTGTGTTTTGTCTATTTGTGTTTTTGGGTGTGCCCCATGAAATGTTTGTGTTGGGTGTGTGGTTTTGTGTGTGTGTGTGGTGTGTGTGTGTGTGTGTGTTTGGGGTTTTGGTCCATTGGGTGTGTGTTTTGTGTGTGTGTGTTTTGTCCATGTGTGTGTCCGAGTGTGTGTGTTTGTCAGTGATGTGTGTGTGGTGTGTGTGTGTGTGTGTCCACGTGTGATGTTTTGTGTGTGTGTGTGTGTGTTTGTGTGTGTCCAGTGTGTGTGTTGTGACCAGTGTGTGTGTTCAGTTGTGTGTGTGTGTGTCTGTGTGCTGTGTGTGTGTGTGCTGTGTGTGTGTGTGTATGTGTGTGTCCAGTGAATGTATCGCGCGAGATCTTGGCCAACAATCTCCTTCCTCAGTAAAGCAGATTGAAAGATGGGTCGTGGCTGGGTCTTCCAGCATGACAACGACCCGAAACCTACACAGCCAAGGGCAACTAAGAAGCATCTCAAGGTCCTGGAGTGGCTAGCCAGTCTCCTAGACCGAAACCCAATAGAAAATCTTTGGAGGGAGCTGAAAGTCCGTATTGCCCAGCGACAGCCCCGAAACCTGAAGAATCTGGAGAAAGGTCCTGTATGGAGGAGGGGGGCCAAAATCCCTGCTGCAGTGTGCGCAAACCTGGTCAAGACCTACAGGAAAAGATTGATCTCTGTAATTGCAAACAAGGTTTCTGTACCAAATATTAAGTTCTGCCTTTTCTGATGTATCAAATAACTTATGTCAATGGCAATAAAATGCAATTAATTACTTAAAAAATCATACAATGTGATTTTCTGGATTTTTGTTTTTAGATTCCGTCTCTCACAGTTGAAGTGTAGCCTATGATAACAATTACAGACCTCTACATTGCTATTGTAAGTAGGAAACAATGCCAAAAATCGGCAAAGTGTATCAAATACTTTGATTCTCCCCACGGTATTTCTGCGCATGAGCTATCAAATGAAATCAAATTGTATTTCTCACATGAGCCGATACAACAGTGGTACACTTTACCGTGAAATGCTTACTTACGAGCCCTTTCCCCAACAATGCAGAGTTAAAAATTCACAAAAATTATCTAAATAAAAAAGAAATAGTAACCATATAAAATAACATAAGGTAGTTGAGGTAATTTAGGAAATATGTACATGTACATAGGGGTAAAAATGACTAGGCAATCAGGATAGAGATTACATCTCCTCATCCAACGGGAGTGCACACCACTCACCTGACACACACACACACCACACACCGCTCACTGACAGACACACACACACACACACACACCACAGGGAATGTTGTGTTTGTGTTTAATATTGTTTCAGGACTATGACAAAAATGGAAAAAAAAGGATTAGCCTATGGATTATGAAAAACAACAAAAATAAATGGTAAAATGGGAAAGGAGAAAATGACTACAGAGACAGTGTTGTTTAACTCACTGACATGACCCATGAGTTATTCTTACCTTTGTTCAGTAGAAAAGTCTCCCTCTCTAAACACTATAGGATGCTTTCATAGACTTGTCACTCTTCATGGACACACAGCTGGGTACAGGGAGGCTGGTCTCTCCTGCTTGATTGGGCTTCAACACAACAGAGCCAACATTACGTCTCTCATATACTCTGAGCTCCAGATGGGAACTAAACATAAGAAGAGTATCATTATAAAACGCTATATATCCATTTTCAGAAATGTACAGGGAGCGGCAACAACAATCACCCCATTATACCCACATTGGTTTGTAACTCAGTGAACCTGCGCAGCATTTCGCTCAATTTGATGCCTACGAACGAAGACTTCGATGCATATCAAATTATCAAATTACACAGCAGCCTTTTAGAAACAACAAGTCCTAAAAGAAAAGGTTATTTCTTACTTAATTAAAAATGTATTCTGGCTGTTTAAATCGCCCACATCTTGTGAAAAAGAGGACAGGGACATGCGGTTTTTATTTAGATTGTACACTTTTTTCTTAAAACAAATATGGTTAACCATGACCACTTCCCCCATTTGAAAATGTTTAATGTTTAATGGCTATCCGCCAGCCATCGCCTCTTAAACTGTGTCTCACCACACTATAGGTGACCACAACGTGTAATCAGGTGAACAGTGAGTGCGCTCACCAGTAGCCATAACCTTGTTAATAATGAGTTACCTGAGGTAAAACCTACAGGGTTAACGCTCACCAAGTAGCCGTAACCTTGGTAAAATAAGTTACCTGAGGTAAACCTACAGGGTTAACGCTCACCAAGTAGCATTAACCTTGTTAATTAATAAGTTACCTGAGGTAAAACCTACAGGGTTAACGCTCACCAAGTAGCAGTAACCTTGTTAATAATAAGCTTTACCTGAGGTAACCACTAACCAGGTTAACTCGCTCACCAAAGTAGCAGTAACCTTGTTAATAATTAAGGTTTTACCTGAGGTAACCTACATGGTTATACGCTCACCAAGTAGCTGTAACCCTTGTTAAAAAATAAGTTACCTGAGGTAAACCTATCAGGGTTAACGCTCACCAAGTAGCCATAACCTTGTTAATAATAAGTTACCTGAGGTGTAAACCTACAGGGTGTAACGCTCCCCAAGTAGCTGTAACCTTGTTAATAACAAGTTACCTGAGGTAAACCTACAGGGTGAACGCTACCAAACAAGTATAGCCGTAACCTTGTTAATAATAAGTTTACCTGAGGTAAACCTTACAGGGTTAACGCTCACCAAGTAGCTGTAACCTTGTTAATAATAAGTTACCTGAGGTTAAACCTACAGGGTTAATGTCACTCACCAAGTATCATTAACTTGTTAATAATAAGTTACTTGAGGTAAACCTACAGGGTTAACGCTCACCAGTAGAGTAACCTTGTTAATAAATCATTACCTGAGGTAAACCTACCAGGGTTGTAATGCTCACCAAGTAGCCATAACCTGGTAATAATAAGTTACCTGAGGTAAACCTACAGGGTTAACGCTCACCAAGTAGCCCGTAACCTGTAATAATAAGTTACCTGAGGTAAACCTACAGAGTGCGCGCTCACCACCAAGTAGCTGTAACCTTTGTTAATAATCAGTTTACCTGAGGTAAACCTACAGGGTTAACAGCTGCACCAAGTAGCCGTAACCTTTGTTAATAATAAGTTATACCTGAGGTAAACCTACAGGGTTAACGCTCACCAAGTAGCCGTAACCTTGTTAATAATAATTACCTGAGGTAAACCTACAGGGTTAACGCTCACCAAGTAGCCGTAACCTTGTTAAAATCAGTTACCTGAGGTAAACCCACAGGGTTAACGCTCACTAAGTAGCCATAACCTTGTTTAATAATAAGTTACCTGAGGTAAAACCTACAGGGTAAACGCTCACCAAGTAGCCGTAACCTTGGTAATATAAGTTACCTGAGGTAAACCTACAGGGTTTAACGCTCCCACCAAGTAGCCGTAACCTTGGCAATAATAAGTTACATGAGGTAAACCTACAGGGTTAAAAGCAGGCAGGTCTCATTGATAACAATAGTGAAGCTGGCATTGTGACGCAGAACAATGGGCTGGGAATAGAATGTTTCTGAAGGCGAGTCGGTGTCACTGAGCTTAATAGAACTAATAGGAGCTGGCAGGGTGAAAAATGACAAACATAAGGAAGCCTGTTTGTTTCGCGATTACTTCATACACCAGGGACAGAAGGTAATATTATGAAACTGGGCTCCATGGCGGATGCAATGAAGTAATTTATCAGAAATAAACGTTGTAAAAAATGTAACTTGAGGCGGCCCCGAAAATAATATTCAAAAAGGTTCAGTCCTTGGACACAGAGGGGTTAAAAAACACTAAAGTTACCGTCCATTCTAGTGAAGAGGAGAACCGGACAGAGGGATGGTAGGTAGCCAGCATCCGTCAACCAGAGAGGGAGAAGCCCTCCACGGTATTTTAACAGGTGGAAAGAAAAAACCCGGGAGCTCCATCGGTCCACACGAAATGCAGGCAGCCAGTGATGATGTAGTGGTAGCTAGGATAACTAGGATGCTACTGGTAAAGAGTAGCTAGCTTAGCTAGCTGTACCGACTAGCTTGGCTAGCTAGCAGGTCGTTCGTCTGTCCCTCGAGGATGATGACGAATCCGGTGAACCACAAGATGAAACAAGGATAGCGAGTGAAAGGATCTGGCTACACTCATACTGTCACTGACCATTACGCAAAAAGCAAAATTGAACAATAAACTTCGGTGTCTCAACACTGTAACGAACTCCGTCGTTGTTCCCCAACATCACCTCAGCCCACTCTGCGCGTAACTGGACAATATGCTTGGCGCCAAAACCGTACGTGGACGCGGACAGTTTTTTTTTTTTTTTGTACGGGGACGCGGACAGTTCCAGAACGCGGACATGAGCAGAGCCACACAATAAACTAAACCCAGTCTTTACAGTGGGTTACATTAGTAATACTATTTTATTTATTTTTATATGTAAAACAAACATTCAAGGTTTTTTATAACAAACAATAATTTGAGATCTGGGCCCATATATCCACAAGTATGCTCAGAGTAGAAAATTGGTCGTATAAGTGCTGAGAAATTAAGACATTTTACTCTTATGGGTATAAATAAAATGAATGCATAGCAATTTTGTCTTCGGTTTGGCAGATTAACTCATGCTTATTTCTGAAGATTAAACTCAGGTTTTCGCCCCAGTGGCTAAGGAGTTGGAGCAGTGGCAGAAGTTGGACCTATGGCAGAAAGAATCACGGGCCAGGCACTGGAAAAAAACGGGCGGGTTTGATCTGACCACTGGAGGGGCTGCTGGGGTTCACATCCTCAAAACATTGACCTTTCGTTGATAATCAGAACTCTAGCGGTTCTTCTTCACTGAACCCAAAAAATATATATCTAACTTTTGTGGTTCCATATATTAAGGAAGTGATAGAAGCCTTTTTTGGTTCTATAAGGAACCTTCTTTTCTAAGTGTATAATAAACACGTTTTTCTTTTGATTATTTAATTACCTACGTCATGTTATTTTCAAGTTATCCCTTTGGAGCGCAACATCACGTTGTTAAAAAAGAATCCTAATTGCTTATGGCTATAATTGGGCAATTGAAGGCATCTAGGGCGAAATATATGTGTTTGGCAAGGGACTTGATGGCTACTATGCCAATGCTATTTAGAGTTGTTTAAACGGGGTGTGATAAGAGTGTGTTGGTATAACGGTAATATTGTCAAAATTCCGCTTGTAACAACCATCTGAATTGGTTAAAGAAATATGCATTCCATTATATTAGGCAATAATGAAGAGTAGGCAAAGTGGTCGTGTCGTGAAAATTCTATCAAAATGTCTTCCATTGCAACGAGTCAGTCAGGATGCTGCAGAACCCCTGCAGTACCTCCACTGACCCCGGATTGGGAACTCTTGATTTAGCAGATGCTCTTATCCAGAGCGATTTACAAAATATTTTAATGAATTATAATCCTCATAATAATTCACATTTCCTGTTTGCTGCAGGATAATCGTTCTATTTCTGCTGTGAGAAACTGGGTCAAATTAAGATATGGCATCTGTAAGTGCATTTATCTTAAGATAGCTAAGTGAGACACACATATCACAGTCAAATATACAGGATACGAACATCCCATTCCAGCTAAACATTGGATATATAGCGTTTTTTTAAAAAAAATCCAATTTTCATACACATCTCAAATCTAGAACAGAAATATTGAAGGTACCAACCAATAAGCAATAATTTCTGATGAAAAAAAAACACAAGTGTGAATAATTTTCTTTGTGTATAGCGTTTTGGAAAATAAATTCTTAAACAATATTGTCAGCTCACCTCTTAGTTTTTGGTGTCATGTCCTCCCAAAGAGACTCATTTTAAACCACTGACTCCTAAAACAGAGATGCAGCATGTTGGTTGGTGGTGAACACAGTGACAACAATCATTCTTGAATGTCCATTGTTCTCTTTTATTCATTATCTCTTAGAAATCTAAAATCTATTATTACAATTCTGAGATCAGTGAAAAAAAAAAAAAAAGGTGAAGGAAAGAAAAAAAAAAAAAAAAAAGGGGATAGAAAAAGGAATCAGTGACGCTTTGAACACATTAACTGCGTTATTGCATTTGGGTACACCAGAAGTACATTCATTTCCAAATGAACGCTGCCTTTGCCTTGCAGCATTGTGTTGCGGAGGCAGTTTGCAGTGCGTTCTGTGTGGTGCATAAATTGGATTAATCGAACGTATGCGATCAAACTGTATGCGTAAACAGGTTGACAGAAAATGGTAGCAGAAGGTGAATGTTTAACTTTTGTTGCACATATATTTTAGATGATGCTGCATACTATTTTGCGCAATGACGCAGTCGGTGTGTTCAAAACCGTAATATTGAAGGTACCCACAAGCAATAATTTCTGATGAAAAAACTAATGTGAAAAAATTGTGGAACATATAGTTTTGGAAATGTAATTATATTTCTTAACAAAACTGTAATCTCACCTCTTAGTTTTGGTGTCATGTTCCCCAGAGAGACTCATTTTAGAGGCAGGGCCCCCCTCCTCTCTCTCCCCAGAGGGACTCATTTAAGACCACTGACCCCTAAACAGAGATGCAGCATGTTTGGTTGTGCTGAACACAGTGACAACTAATTCTTGATTGACATTTGTTCTCATTTAATAATCATCTCTTAGAATAAAACATTTACTAACAGACATATTGAAACAGTCAGCTATTTATGCAATCAGATGAACATCTGGTTGTGACATCTTTCTCCAAGTTAACTGTCAATAATAATAATAAGTCACTGTTTTGTTAAAGGTAGTTATAGACAGTGCAGCAACACAAGGCCATGTCTCACACGTATTGGTATTCATTAAAAAGTCGGCCATTTGTTGTCTTTGAATCTGAGAATGTAGACAGAAGGGCTAAAAAGGCATGATTGATCTGAGGGGAAATCATTGATACATTCAGAAAGTATTTTTGCAACAAGTAGGAGATTTTATATTATGTAAAGTAGGCTAGGTCTAA
The DNA here is from genome assembly GCA_036851935.1 of Coregonus suidteri. Classification (NCBI taxonomy): domain Eukaryota; kingdom Metazoa; phylum Chordata; class Actinopteri; order Salmoniformes; family Salmonidae; genus Coregonus; species Coregonus suidteri. The sequence continues at coordinate 7,397 of JAGTTL010001019.1, forward strand.
TATATACAGTTGGGGGAAAAAAAGTATTTAGTCAGCCACCAATTGTGCAAGTTCTAACCACTTAAAAAGATGAGAGAGGCTGTAATTTTCATCATAGTACACGTCAACTATGACAGACAAAATTGAGAGAAAAAATTCAGAACATCACATTGTAGGATTTTTTATGAATTTATTTGCAAATTATGGTGGAAAAAAAGTATTTGGTCAACCTACAAACAAGCAATGATTTCTGGCTCTCACAGACCTGTAACTTCTTCTTTAAGAGGCCTCCTCTGTCCTCCACTCGTTACCTGTATTAATGGCACCTGTTGAACTTGTTATCAGTATAAAAAGACACCTGTCCACAACCTCAAACAGTCACACTCCAAACTCCACTATGGCCAAGGCCAAAGAGCTGTCATAGGACACCAGAAAACAAAAATTGTAGACCTGCATCAGGCTGGGAAGACTGAATCTGGCAATAGTAAGCAGATTGGTTTGAAGAAATCAACTGTGGGAGCAATTATTAGGAAATGGAAGACTACAAAGACCACTGATAATCTCCCTCGATCTGGGGCTCCACGCAAGATCTCACCCCCGTGGGGTCAAAATTATCACAAGAACGGTGAGCAAAAATCCCTGAACTACACGGGGGGACCTAGTGAATGACCTGCAGAGAGCTGGGACCAAAGTAACAAAGCCTACCATCAGTAACACACTACGCCGCCAGGGACTCAAATCCTGCAGTGCCAGATGTGTCACCCTGCTTAAGCCAGTACATGTCCAGGCCCCGTCTGAAGTTTGCTAGAGTGCATTTGGATGATCCAGAAGCAGGATTGGGGAGAATGTCATATGGTCAGATGAAACCAAAATATAACTTTTTGGTAAAAACTCAACTCGTCGTGTTTGGAGGACAAGAATGCTGAGTTGCATCCAAAGAACACCATACCTAATGTGAAGCATGGGGGTGGAAACATCATGCTTTGGGGCTTTTTCATGCACAAAGGGACCCAGACGACTGATCCGTGTAAAGGAAAGAATGAATGGGGCCATGTATCGTGAGTTTTTGAGTGAAAACCTCCTTCCATCAGCAAGGGCATTGAAAGATGAAACGTGGCTGGGTCTTTCAGCATGACAAAGGATCCCAAACACACCGCCCGGGGCAACGAAAGGAGTGACTTCTGTAAGAAGCATTTCAAGGTCCTGGAGTGGCCTAGCCAGTCTCCAGATCTCAACCCCATAGAAAACATCTTTGGAGGGAGTTGAAAGTCCCGTGTTGCCCAGCGACAGCCCCCAAAACATCACTGCTCTAGAGGAGATCTGCATGGAGGAATGGGCCAAAATACCAGCAAACAGTTTGTGAAAACCTTGTGAAGAACTTACAGAAAACGTTATGACCTGTGTCATTGCCAACAAAGGGTATATAACAAAGTATTGAGAAACTTTTGTTATTGACCAAATACTTATTTTTCCACCATAATTTGGCAAATAAATTCATAAAAAATCCTACAATGTGATTTTCTGGAGTTTTTTTTCTCCATTTTGTCTGTCATAGTTGACGTGTACCTATGATGAAAATTACAGGCCTCTCTCATCTTTTTAAGTGGGAGAACTTGCACAATTTGGTGGCTGACTAAATACTTTTTTCCCCCACTGTATTAGGAAGTGATAGAAGCATTTCTGGGTTCTATAAGAAACCTTCTTTTTCTAAGTGTATAATAAACACGCTTTTCTTTTGATTATTTAATTACCTACATCATGTTTTTTCAAGTTATCCCTTTGGAGCGCAACATCACGTTTGTTAAAAAATAATCCTAATTGGCCATGGCTATAAATTTGGGCAATTGAAGGCATCTAGGGCGAAATATGTGTTCGATGAAAATGAACATTGTATGCAAACGTAGTAGGCAAACATTATTGGCAAGGGACTTGATGCCTACGATGTCAAAGCTATTTAGAGTTGTTAAACGGGTGTGAAGAGTGTGTTGGTATAACGGTAATATTGTCAAAATTCCACTTGTAACAAACATCAGAATTGGTTAAAGAAATATGCATTCCATTATATTAGCCAATAATGAAGAGTAGGCAAAGTGTCGTGTCGTATTAAAAATTCTATCAAAATGTCTTCCATTGCAACGAGTCCAGTCAGGGTGCTGCAGAACCCCTGCAGTACCCCTCCACTGACCCCGGATTGAGAACTCCTGATTTAGCAGATGCTCTTATCCAGAGTGATTTACAGGAAGTGCATTCATCTTAAGATAGCTATTTATTGTGTAAATAAATGTAATAAATTATTCATAATAATGTGACCTCTCACCTCTTAGCTTTGGTGTCATGTTCCCTGGAGAGACGCATTTTAGAGGCAGGGCCCCCCTTTTCCTCTCCCCCCAGAGAGACGCATTTTAGCAGCAGGGCCCCCCCTTTTCTCTCTCCCCAGAGAGACGTATTTTTTGAGGCAGGGCCCCCTTTTTCTTCTCTCCCCAGAGAGACGCATTTTAGAGGCAGGGACCCCACTCCTCTCTCTCTCCAGAGAGACTCATTTTAGACCACTGACCCCTAAACAGAGAGCAGCATGTTGGTTTGTGGTGAACACACAGTGACAACTCATTATAGAATGTCAATTGTTCTCTTTTACTCATGATCTCTTAGAAATAAAACATTTACTAACAGACATATCCAAACAGTCGGGTGATTTAATTTAATCACATGAACATTGTTACGTTCCTCAACAATAAATAAAAACATTGTCTTCTCAAACAGAAGAAGGAACTAACAAAGAGTCATTAAACAACAACCAACAACGAAACAGGTGGTTTTAGGAGGGGTTCTGAAAGACACTCATGGGGGTGTGTCCACTAGTTGGATGGGGAATCGAGAGGCTTTCTCTGAACGCTTTGGGGCTTTCACCAAATTGTGCCGAAAATGCCATGGATAGATTTTGCAGTGCTAATAAACAACATTTAGTTAGAATGTGGGGTTCGCTTTTTGCCTCCAGGTTCACTATGTTTTCAAAAACGATTGGCATATGTGACATTCAACGTGGCACCGTCATCATAGGATGCCACCTTTCCAAACAAGTCAGTTCGTCAAATTCCTGCCCTGCTAGAGCTGCATGTTTGTTGCTTTTATGTAATGGCAGATATTTTAATGCTTTATGTCATGTATTTTATCTATTGAAATAATAATTTTGATATACTTTAAAATTTAGTTTCATGGTCATTATATTATGTTTTCCAGAATCTCCAACCAAACTCTGAGATCAGTCTCTCCAGTACCAAGTCATCTGTCCATGAGAGTGACAATCATCTCTAATGGATCATCCTATATACATTTTAGTGATAAATCAGGGACCTTTGACCCAGGTAAGTTACTGGTCAGAATTGATGATATTACTATTGAAGAGGAGGAATATTCTAGATCTGAAACCAGATGTATTTTGTGTATCTGAGCATATCATTTTGTTGATTTTATGTTTACATATTTTAATTACAATGAGTGTACAACATTTTCCACAACATTTCCAACCTGAGACCATCAGGTTGGTAAGTCATCATACTGTACTGTAGGCTCAAACCTACTGTGATGACGACCTAACTTTATAATAGTTCGTAAGCCTACCTAGCAATCTGCCAGTCTTTCTTCAAATCACATTTATCCGTCTTCTAATGCAGTGGTTGTAAAGTACATAAGTAAAAATAATGTCAGGTTAAGTGTAGAGGATGTGTGGAATCAGGCGCAGGACACACAGAGGTTTCGAACAGACACGTCTATTAGTGAAGTCCAAAAACAAGCCACAATCCGGCAACAGGCAACAGGCAAACTTTACGCAACACTGTAAAGTAAACACAAGGCGCACAAAGTGCGGAACTCTCTCTCAAAACACAACTGATACAGAGAAAATGAAAACGGACATAGCACACAAACGTGACAACAAACAATAACACACAACACCTGACCAAACTCAAGGAACTAAATTGGACGCATAATGAACACTAATAAGGAACAGGTGTAACAAACAGACAAAACCAATCAAACATAGAAAACATCGAACTGTGGCAGCTAGTACTCCGGAGACGACGACCGCCGAGCCTGCATCCCGAAAAAAAAGGAGAGGAGGGCAGCCTCGGCCGAAACCGTGACAGTACCTACCCCCCCCCTTGACGCGGGGCTCCAGCCCGTGATTGCCGACCCGGCCTCGGGGACGAACCAGGAGGGCGCGGAGGCAGGGCGCGTGGGATAAACCACGATGGAAACTCGGTCAGAAGAGACGGGTCTAGGATGTCCCTCCCTCGGCAGCCCCAGCACCCGCCCTCTGGGCCGTACCCCTCCCACTCCACGATATATTGGAGACCCCCATCTCCGGCGTCTCGAATCTAGGATGGACCGAACAGTATACGCCAGAGCCCCCTCGATGTCCAACGGGGCGGAGGAGTCATCTTCTATCTCATAGTCCTGGAGTGGAACCAGCTACCACCGGCCTGAGGAGAGACAACACATGAACGAGGGGTTAATATTCTTGTAATCAATGGGCAGTTGTAACCTGTAAACACACCTCGTTCAATCTCCTCAGGACTTAAAAAGGACCCCCACAAACCGCCGCGACCCCAGCTTCGGCAGGGCAGGCGGAGGGGCAGGTTTTCTGTCGAGACCCAGACTCCGATCTCCAGGTGAGTACACTGGCCCCTCACTGCGGTGGAGATCGGAGCGCTCGTCTTATGTCGACGGATGGCTCGCTGCAGATGGATGTGTGCAGCGTTTCCACGTCTCCTCCGGAGCGCCGCACACCCACTCATCCACCGCAGGGGCCTCGATCTGGCTCTCTCATGCCAAGGTGCCAGAACCGGCTGGTGTACCCTAACACAAACACTGGAAAGGGGGTTAGTTTAGTGAGAGGAGTGGCGTGAGAGAGAGTTCTGTGCCATCTCGGCCCAGGGAACATATCCTCGCCCACAAGTCCTCCGGCCGGACCCTGGCAATACGAACATCAGAAAAACCTACCCACATCCTGAGTTGACACGTTCGAACCTGCCCATTACTCTCCGGGTGTATAACCCGAGGTAAGGCCACCGCTCACCAACCCCCAACCGTTTCATAAACGCTCTCCAGACTCTGGAGGTGTAACTGGGGGCCTCGATCAGACCACTATATCCTCTTTGGTACCCCGTAATACCGGAAGACGTTGGGGTAAATAGAGCCTCAGCGGTCTGTAGGGCGAGTAGGAAGACCCGCATGGGATAAGGAGAACGACAGGCCCTGGGCGAGAACCGATCCACAACGACCAGGATGGTGGTATTCCCCTGGGAGGGGGGGAAGGTCTGTAACAAAATCCACCGAAAGGTGAGACCACCGGGGTCCGTTGTGGGAACGGGCAGGGGTTGGCAAACTACCCCTGGGCATGTGTCTGGGCGCGCTTACCTGGGCACAACTGAGGATACACACCGAGCAGGAGGAGACATAAATTCCTCACATCCCTGGCTAACTGTTGGCCACCAGTACTTTGTGCTAAGGCAGTGCACTGTCCCGGATCCAACCATACCTGGATGCCCAGAGGAGGGTGACGTGTGAGCCCAATAAATGAGTGTACGATCCCGGACCTCGAGCGTAGACGTACGTCCGACCCACCGGACACTGTGGAGGGCTAGGGTCGGTGCGTAAACGCCCGCTCGATCTCCGTATCGACCTCCCATACCACCGGTGCAAACCAGACAATACTTAGGTATTATAGGAGTGAGCTCAACGGACCTCTGCCTCCGATGTACATACAGCCGAGACAGGGCATTTGGCCTTCCCGTTCTGGGACCCAGGGATGTAAGTGATCTTAAAAACACGACAACCGGGCTAGAAAAACATAGTCCACCGAGCCTGGGCGAGGATTCAGGTCTCTAGCTGCCCCGAATGTATTCCAGGTTACGGTTGTCAGATCAAAATGAGAAAAGGGTGTTGAGCCCCCTCAAGCCAATGGCCTCCACACCTTTAGGGCTTGTACCACGGCTAACAACTCCCTGTCCCCTACGTCATAAAATTACGCTCGCGCGCGGACTGAGCTTTTACGCATAAAAAACACAGGGGGCGGAGTTTAGGTGGTGTGCCGGGACCGTTGTGGGAGAGAACGGCCCCGATACCGGCTTCAGACAGCGTCCACCCTCCACTTGGGAAAATGGGTAAAAAGCGGGATCCGGATGCGCCAGCACCGGAGCCGAGGTAAACGGGTCCTTCAGTGTTTCCCAAAGCCCTGTCCGCCTCAGCTGACCACCGCAAAGCGCACCGGAACCCCCTTCGAGAAGGGACGTTATGGGAGCTGCCACCTGTCCAAAAGCCCGGATAAAACCTCCGGTAGTAATTAGCAAAAAACCCAAGAACTTGTGCACCTCTTTAACCGTGGTTGGGGTTTGCCAATTACGCACGGCTGACGCTACACGTACCTCGCCCCCTCCATCTTCACCCCTGACGCAGACAACTGATACACCAAAAAAGGAGACTGACTCCTGGAAGAACAGACATTTCTCTGGCTTTTGGACATACAGGTCATGCTCCCAACAGCCTCCTCAACACTCGGCGCACCAGGGCTAACATGACTCGGCTCGGGTAAAAACTGTACACCAGAATTATCGTCAATGTACACGACTACTCCCTGCCCCTGCATGTCCAGGGAAAATCTAATCTAACAAAGGATTGAAGACTGATGTGGAGCATTTCCATTAACCCTTATGGCATGACGAGATACTCGTAATGACCGGAGTTAGTACTAAATGCTGTCTTTCCATTCATCACCCTCTCTATATGCGCTCCTTGAGGTCCTAATTTTTGTGAAGAACCCGTGCCCCGTTGTAATGTAATGACTCCGTCATAGTCGCAATCAGGAGGGAGTGATAACTATATTTCATCAGTAATCTGATTGAGACAACCGCGGTAATCAATACCACGGGCGCAAACCTCCATCCTTTTTCTTCACAAAAACAGAGCGACGAGGACGTCGGGCGAAGTGGAAGAATGCGCGTATGTATACCTGTCTCAGAGACTCTGCAATGTATGTCCTCCATTGCCCTCTTCTCCTCTTGTGACAAAGGATACAACATGGCTCCGCGGGAGCGCAGCTCCTATCTGGAGGTCTATCGCACAATCCCCCTGTCTATGAGAGCGGCAAACCGCGCCGCTCGTTGTCTTAGTGCTAAACACGACGGGCCAAATTCTCATACTCGGGGGGAATGTGCAGTGCGGGCTTTTGGTTCGGGACTCTCCACCGAGGCGACCCTACGGAAACACCCAGACATAGCCCCTCACACTGAGCAGATGGACCATCCCATTAAGAGCCCCTCTCTCGCCACGAACTAGTAGGATCATGTGTAATCAACCAGGGAAGCCCCAGTACCACCGATACGCAGGAGAGTCGATCAGATAGAGCTGAATCGTCTCCTCATGACTCCCCCTTCGTCTCCATCCTAAGTGGCACTTGTGACCCTCCCTAATCAACCCGGATCTACCTACGGCTATCTAGGGGCATGTACCCTTACCGGGAAATGATTATTTACCGTGCGGAAGGAGAGGGATCCCTAACTCTTACACAGAATTTACGATCTACAAAATTCCCAGCTGCCGCCTGAATCTACTATCGCCTTATGCTGGGAACGAGGTGCAACCTGTGGAAAACAAACAGGTATAGTTTATGTGAACGACAGAAAGCTCTCTGGGTAAGTGGGGCGCCTGCTCACCTGGGAGGACTCCCCAATGTGTGGCCTGCCTTCCTCTTTCCACCAGAGACCTCCCCACGCACCTAGCCGCGGTGTGCCCTCCACGGCCAACAGGTGCAGGGGACGGCCCCCCTCGGGCTCCATTCTCCTCCGTTCTCTAGCGCCAGCCACCTCCGGCTCCATAGTGCTTGGCTCGGAGGGTGACCGGAGGGTGGAATGGGCGACCCCCACCCGGACGTTCCACGGCGGGTGGCGAGCAGGGTGTACCAGACACGAATGGCCATCGTCCACCAATTGGTCAAAAGAAAGCGTGGGTATCCCTGCACGCACGCCAACCTCTCTGGACGCGCCTCCATACCGGAGGCTGCAAGCGGAAGTGATCTTAAGAGACCCGTCTCAATTCCACCCTGCATCTGCCGCTAGAGTCCGGAAACCCAGCGGCAAACTCCTGAGCGCTCCTCATCCCCTGCCGGAGGGTAGAATAGACTCGTCCCCAACCGCCGCTTCCCCTCTGGTGGATGGTCAAAAACTGCACGGAAGCGGCGGGATGAAATCCGCATAGGTGATAGTAGCGGCGTCTATTTTCTCCTCCATCGGCGTTGGCCCACTCCAAACGCCTTGCCGGTGAGACAGGAGATGAGGGCGGAGAAAAAAAGACGCTCTCGTAGTGTCCCGAGGGCGCGGGTGTACGGTGGCGATGGGTAGAGTTTCAACTTGCAGCAGGGAACCCTTGACACCCCGGCAGCGGTGCCGTCGTACGCCCTCGGGAGCGAGAGCCGAATCCCACTGGGTTCCGGAAGTTGGTGAACAGGAGGAACTGACCGATGGTGATGGGGTGGTTAGGAGGGGCGTGGGTACAACCCGCTGGTCTCCCATCGATGAGGGTGATAGACTAACTCTATCCAGAGCGTGTCCGACGATTTGATTATCCTGTCCTCCTGGTCCACGAAGACGCTCCTCGATGATTTCACTGGGTGCGTTTGCTCCTGCTGATGTCCATTGAAATTGGTGTGCAATTCTGTCAGGGTTGAGTGTAGAGATGTGTTGGAATCAGGGCGCAGGGACACACAGAGGTTTCGAACAGACGTCTTTAGTGAAGTCCAAAACAAGCCACAACCGCAACAGGCAACAGCGCAGAACATTTACGCAACCCTGGTAAAGTAAACACAAGGCGCACAAAGTGCGAACTCTCTCTAAAAAAACACAAAAATACAGAGAGAACTGGAAAAACGGGACTAAGCACACAACATGACAACAAACAATTACACACAACACCTGACCAAACTCAAGGAACTAAATAGGACGCATAATGAACACTAATAAGGAAAAACAGTGTAACAAAACAGACAAAGCCAATCAAACATAGAAACATCGAACGTGGGCAGCTAGTACTCCTGAGACGGACGACCAGCCGCGAGAGCCTGCACCGAAACAAGGAGAAGAGACAGCCTCGGCCGAACCGTGACAATACTTTAAAAGTTTTAAAAAAAAACCAAAATCTGTACTTTACTATTTAATATTTTTAACCAGACTTATTACTTTTAAACTTCACTTACATTCATAAGAAAATGATGTACTTTTTTACCTCCATACATTTTTCCTGAACACGCCAAAAGTAAACTCATTACATATCAGAAAATGGTCCAATTCCGCACTTAATCAGAGAACATGATCGACTGTCATCTGTCCCTACTGACGGTCTTGATCTAGGCAAGACTCACTACAACACATGCTTCCTTTGTTAAAGTGATAAAAATTATGTCATCAGTGGTTGGAAAAGTGTAACCCTGGCTATCCATAATGAAATAACAGAAAATTGTGCCGTACTGGTTTGCTTAATATAAGGAATTTGAATTGAATGTATTCCTGACTTATACTTTTTACTTATTGATACTTAAACTATATTTTAGCGAATTAACATTTAACTTTTGATACTTAAAGTATATTTAAAATCAAATGTACTTTTAGAATTCTACTCAAGTACGTATTTTTACTGGGGTGCCTTTCACTATTTACATGTAGTCATTTTCTATTTAGTTATCTTATAATTTTACTCAAGTAAGAGAATTGACTACTTTTTCCAACCCCTGTTCTAATGTTCTCATATGCGCCACAGTTTTGAACAGACATTTTGTAACTGCGTAGGCTAATCAAAGTTACGTCTTCAATTTTCAAAAAAGGAAATAAAGCTATACAGAGTGACATGTGTAAATTAAGTTTTCCGATTGGCCGGCTCCCCCGGGTGAAAACTAGTTGACACGTTGTTAAGACCATGTCCATTGGCCCTTAAATACAAATATCCCCACTCAGCACCCGTAGTCACCGGGGCCATGCAAAACGAACAGTACCGACTGTAGCAGGGCACTGAGCCAACAGAGTTCTGAAACCCAGAGGCTTTTTAGATCTTACAGGGAACGCTTTCAAGTGTCCCCCCTTTTACAAAGTACCAGAGGGGGGGCTAACAGGTCATTCTGCCCCCGAAGGCGTTTATGACTTCAGGGAACGCTTCAAGGGTCTCCCCTTTACACAGTACCATAGGGTGGCGCTAACAGTCAGTCCTGACCCAGAAGGGCGTTTAGACTTCAGTGGAACGCTTTCAAAGGTGTCCTCCCTTTCCAACAGTAACCACAGTGTGCGCTAACCGGCAGTCTGAACCCAGAGGCTTTAGACTTCAGGAACGCTTCAAGGTGTCTCCCCTTTTAAAACAGTAACCGGGGTGGGGAACAGTCATCTAACCCCAGGGGGTTTGACTTCGGGGAACCTAAAGTGTCCCCCCTTTACAACGAAAACCAGAGGGGCCTAAAAACAGTCTAAACCCGGGGCTTTAGACTCAGGGAAACGCTTCAAGGGTCTCCCCTTTACACAGTAACCAGAGGGTGGCGAACAGTCAGTTTTAACCCAGAGCTTTAGACTTCGGGGGAACGCTTCAAGGTGTCTCCCCTTTCAACGAAACCAAGGGGGGGGCCAACATCTTGAACCCCAGGGGGCTTTTTTAGACTTCGGGGAACCTTAAAGGTTCCCCCCCTTTACAACAGAACCCAAAGGGGGTGGCGCTAACGTCTTGCCCCCAAGCTTTTAAAACTTCGGGGAACGCTTCAAGGTGTCCCCCCTTTAAAAACATACCAGAGGGGGGAGCTAACAGTCGTCTAAACCCCAGAGGTTTTTTTAACTCGGGGAAAGTTTCAAGGTGTCCCCCCTTTTAAAACAGAACCGGGGGTTGGCGCAAAAACAGTCGTTCATGCCACAGCAGAATATGACTTTTGTACCGAATCTTGTTTCAGTTTTTTTTTTTCTTAAAGCCCTTCTTCAAGAATTTTTTTTTACATTTTTTTTTGATAACTAAAATTTTTACTCAAAACCGTTTTAGCTGTGTTTTTTTCCCCAAAATAAAAAATTTTAAATAATAAAAAAAAAATAAGCCCTCCTTCTCTTGTAATAATTTCACTCTTTCTAGGTGTTGCTTTTTTTCAACAGGTCGCTATTATTATGATATTATTGATTTAAATTAAATTCAATTAAAAAAGTACGTTCTTTTTTTCTACCAAAATTACACGGAAATAGGGGCTCATTTAATTTTTAAAACAAAAAATGTTCTGATATTTTTGAAAGATTATTTTGAACTATATAGATTTAAAATTTTACAAATGGTAAAATAACCCATTACAACCTATAATAGGATATGAAAAACAATATTGATGATGCGCAGGGCTAAGGCACTGCTCGCAGTGTAATGTGCCCCTAGAGACCTGGTTCAAATCCAGGGTCTGTCGCAGCCGGCCCGCCCCGGGAACTCAAAGGGCGGCGCAAATTGGGCCCGCGCACCCGGGGAGGGGGGGGGAAACCGCGGGAGTAGCTCAGTTGATAGAGCTGGCGTTTGAAAGCCCGGTTTTTGGGTTTTAAAACCCAAGGGGGCCAGTAAAAAAAATATTATTCACTAAAGTAAGTTTCTCTGGATAAAAGCGTCTGCTAAATGACAAAAATTAAATGATATGTTTTGAAACTACTTGGCCTCCCCATTTTTCGCCCCTTTTGTAGATTAAACCCCCCCCCCAGTACCTGTCCCATGAAAGGCTGTTTGATCTGAGTGTTTTTTCTTCTTCTTTACATAAAACCAATTTTAATTTCCCTACACACTTTACAATAACCCTTGGGAAAATTCTACCTTGTGCCTGAATTTACAAACCAAAAAATGTCAAGTCTTGAGATTTTTCCGTTGTCTGAAGAGCACCTTTCCCGATGACAATTTTGGCTCTGTCTCTTGTTCTAGGTAAGTTGATCTTTGGGGTGCAAAAAATCTGGTCAAATCTAGGGCCAACACCCTATATACTTTTAACATAACGTAGTTTAACTTTTTGGGAGTAATGCCATGGGGTACTAAAAATGTAAATATTATGAGGGATCCCTTTCAAAACTCTACTTTTAAGTCTACAGTTGGGTCCCAAAAAAATTTTAAAAAATTTATTTTTATACAAAACAAATTGCTCAGAGAAAAATTGTTTAAAACTAAAACATTTTTTCTCAAAAAGGTGGGTCAAAATTGGCAGTTCCCCTTTCGAGAACACATTGGGAGGATATTTTACAATTCCACATACAAATCTTAAAAGACCAACAAACAAAAGG
>JAGTTL010001020.1:0-19680 GCA_036851935.1 Coregonus suidteri
GTGTGTGTGTGCAGCATGAAGGCCAGTGAGAGTGAGCCCCTGGATGAGCTCTATGATGCACTGGGTGAAGTCCTGGGGGTAGAGGAGGGGACAGAGTCGTTACAAGAGCTATTACTGGTACGACACACACACACATACATTTCAAAACACCACACTGTATTCAACAAATACTGTATTCTTCATTTTTACATTTTTGTCATTTAGCAGACGCTCTTATCCAGAGCGACTTCCAGTAGTGAGTGCATACATTTTTTCCTACTGGTCCCCCAGTGGTAATCGAACCAACAACCCTGCCGTTGGAAGCGCCTCCTGCTCTACTTATACCAAACTGAGCTACACAGGACCCTTATTCTATTCTTATAAATAATTAAATGATTATTAAATTCAAGATTACTTTAATGAAATATTTAATTTTATATTTACCGTGTGTGTGTGTGTGTGTGTGTGTGTAGCCGTGTGGAGAAGCAGTGAGTCTATCAGAGAGTACAGCTGTGATCTCTGAAGGAACTACAGGCCTGGTCACATGGGAGGCCCTGCCCTCTATCTAGCTGAATGGGCTCTGGAGAACACACACATCTTCACTGGCAGGTTGGTACACTAGTGTGTGTGTGTGTGTCATTGTGTTGTGTCTACAACAACTCATGCTGTTGTTACTACTCATCACTCAATCTGGTGTGTGTCCCTCTCCCTGTGTGTGTGTGTGTCCTCTCCCTGTGTGTGTGTGTCCTCTCCCTGTGTTAGTGTCCTCTCTCTGTCTCCCTGTGTGTGTGTCCTCTCCCTGTGTGTGTCCTCTCCCTGTGTGTGTGTCCTCTCCCTGTGTGTGGTCCTCTCCCATGTCTCCCTGTGTGTGTGTCCTCTCCCTGTGTGCGTGTCCTCTCCCTGTGTGCGTGTCCTCTCCCTGTGTGTGTGTGAGTCCTGTCCCTCCTCTCCCGTCCTACAGGACAGTCCTAGAGCTGGGCAGTGGTGTAGGGTTCACCGGTATAGCAGTGTGTAGGTCCTGCAGTCCCACCAGGTACGTGTTCAGTGACTGTCACCTCAGCGTTCTACATAGACTGAGGGACAACGTCCAGCTCAATGGGCTGGACAACCAGAACTCTCCCAGAGTGTCGGTGAGTGTGGAGGATCTGGACTGGGATGCGGTGACAGAGAAGCAGCTCAGAGAGATCGGAGCCACCACGGTCATCGCTGCAGGTAGGAACATGGCCTGGGGGGTGTTCATTGTTGTAATATCTTCTACATAAAACAAAAGTGTAGGGCTCTATCAATCTGTAAAGCTGAAGATCTGCTTTATAGCGCAATTGACTATTAAAGGCAATGTTCCCCCCCTGTCGCGGAGACTGCCATCACAATAAACACTGCATATGTCGACTCAATCAGAAATTACCTTTACATTTTTTATGCGGATCTTCTGCGATGCTTCGGTGATACGGATGAATCCAGCCTTTAATTACAAAAAAAAGTACAGATTTCTCAAAAAATATTACGTTATTTCAAGCATTTGTGGACTGTTACCTGGCAAACTAATTGATCCAGCTTTCTGGAACAGCCCCCATGTGCTGGTGAGGTATCACATGTGTTTCCTAATTCTATTGTTGTTAGCTGCCATATGTCCTGTTGTTTCCTAATTCTGTTGTTGTTAGCTGCCATATGTCCTGTTTCCTAATTCTATGACCCAGACGGCCTGGGGCTCCATGCAAGATCTCACCTCGTGGAGTTGCAATGAACATGAGAACGGTGAGGAATCAGCCCAGAACTACACGGGAGGATCTTGTCAATGATCTCAAGGCAGCTGGGACCATAGTCACCAAGAAAACAATTGGTAACACACTACGCCGTGAAGGACTGAAATCCGGCAGCGCCCGCAAGGTCCCCCTGCTCAAGAAAGCACATATACAGGCCTGTCTGAAGTTTGCCAAAGAACATCTGAATGATTCAGAGGAGAACTGGGTGAAAGTGTTGTGGTCAGATGAGACCATAATCGAGCTCTTTGGCATCAACTCAACTCGCCGTGTTTGGAGGAGGAGGAATGCTGCCTATGACCCCAAGAACACCATCCCCACCGTCAAACATGGAGGTGGAAACATTATGCTTTGGGGGTGTTTTTCTGCTAAGGGGACAGGACAACTTCACTGCATCAAAGGGACAATGGACGGGGCCATGTACCGTCAAACCTTGGGTGAGAACCTCCTTCCCTCAGCCAGGTCATTGAAAATGAGTCGTGGATGGGTATTCCAGCATGACAATGACCCAAAACACACGGCCAAGGCAACAACGGAGTGGCTCAAGAAGAAGCACATTAAGGTCCTGGAGGGGCCTAGCCAGTCTCCAGACCTTAATCCCATAGAAAATCTTTGGAGGGAGCTGAAGGTTCGAGTTGCCAAACGTCAGCCTCGAAACCTTAATGACTTGGAGAAGATCTGCAAAGAGGAATGGGACAAAATCCCTCCTGAGATGTGTGCAAACATGGTGGCCAACTACAAGAAACGTCTGACCTCTGTGATTGCCAACAAGGGTTTTGCCACCAAGTACTAAGTCATGTTTTGCAGAGGGGTCAAATACTTATTTCCCTCATTAAAATGCAAATCAATTTATAACATTTTTGACATGCGTTTTTTCTGGATTTTTCTGTTGTTATTCTCGCTCACTGTTCAAATAAACCTACCATTAAAATTATAGACTGATCATTTCTTTGTGAGTGGGCAAACGTACAAAATCAGCAGAGGATCAAATACTTTTTTCCCTCACTGTAGCCTTGGATGAATTCCTTTCTAAATGGATCTATAATTTTAAGTGTCACACCTCACATCTGAAACTAATGAATCTTTCAAAATTATATATATTTTTTATTCTTCTTGTTTTTTCTCTCCCACAGAAAGTTCTGGAATACAACATGACTTCATGACAGGACCAGTGACCCGTGTGTTCCTTTACAACAGACAAGCCACCATAGAGATTATCAAACTCTACATATAATATCTGCATCCCAAATGGCACTTTTGACCAGGGTCCATAGGGCTGTGGTCAAAAGTAGTGCACTAGGTAGGGAATTGGGTGCCATTTGGGACACAGACGATACGACACCAAGCCAGACATTTATTACAGTGTAATAAAGTCTTTATTTACATCAACATATTTACATTGTGGAAAATATCCCATTTATACATTCAAGTGTTGTTTAAGAGGGGAATAAAGAGATCCACAGAAGGAGAGAGATGAGAAGGGGGAGACAGACAGAGGAGAGAGATGAGAAGGGAGAGACAGAGAAGAGAGAGAGAGAAATGGGGAGGGAGAGAGAACAGAGACTAGCCTGATGTAACAATCTCTCTTTCCGACAGGTCCTCAAAGAAGTGGAGCATGTGGCAGTTGGTAGCCTAGCGGTTACTGGGCCAGTAACCGAAAGGCTGCTGGTTCGAATCCCGAGCCGACTAGGTGAAACATCTGTCGATGTGCCCTTGAGCAAGGCAATTAATCCTAAACCCTAACTGCTCCTGTAAGTCGCTCTGGATAAGAGCGTCTGCTAAATGACTAAAATGTTCAAGATTGGAGGCTCAAGAAGGGGGTTAGAGACAGAGAGAGATGATGTAGCGAGGTCTGTCTAACAGGGGTCAGGGTCCAGTGAGGAGAGGCAGGACGTTCTGGTCCCAGTTCTGGTCCCACCGCTGCCCTCCACTGGCCCGGAGGTTCCTCCTGAACTGACCCAGTCTGCCCTCCTCCTCACAGCCAGGGAAGCCCCACAGCAGAGACTGGCGAGACACAACATAGGGACATGAACAGGTTTTATAAAACGGGTATATTGGATCCTAGCTAAAACAGCATTCCAGCCATGTGTATATCAGACGATATACTACTATCACAGGAACAGGTTCCAGTCTGATAAAATAGAATATATTTTTATTTTGAAAAGATTCCACTTTACAGGATCATACCACTGGGAACCATTGTCAATTCTTTCGACTCAAGTGATCTCATGGTATAAATCAAGGGTAGAGTGGCAGGTATCTAGCTCCTCAGCCTCTCGCTGTCTGCTAAATAGTATTATATTACTCTACTGTACCTTGAGCTGTTCAGCTAGTTCCTGAGAGTCTTTGAAGATCAGGCCGTTCTCCTCATGCTTCACCAGCTCATGTAGACTACAGCAGAGAATAGAACAGGTTTAACAGACTGACAACACAGGAGAATATAACAGGGTTAACAACAGAGAGACTGACAACACAGGAGAATATAACGGTTAACAACAGAGAGACTGACAAACACAGGAGAATATAACAGGGTTAACAACAGAGAGACTGACAGGGTTAACACAGGAGAATATAACATAGTTAACAGACACTGAACACAGGAGAATATAACAGGGTTAACAACAGAGACTGACAACACAGGAGAATATAACAGCGTTAACAACAGAGAGACTGACAACACAGGAGAATATAACAGCGTTAACAGAGACTGACAACACAGGAGTATATAACAGAGTTAACAGAGACTGAACACAGGAGAATATAACAGGGTTAACAACAGAGAGACTGACAACACAGGAGAATATAACAGGGTTAACAACAGAGAGACTGACAACACAGGAGAATATAACAGTGTTAACAACAGAGAGACTGACAACACAGGAGAATATAACAGCGTTAACAGAGACTGACAACACAGGAGAATATAACAGGGTTAACAACAGAGACTGACAACACAGGAAAATATAACAGGGTTAACAGAGAGACTGACAACACAGGAGAATATAACATAGTTAACAGACACTGAACACAGGAGAATATAACAGGGTTAACAACAGAGAGACTGACAACACAGGAGAATATAACAGCGTTAACAACAGAGAGACTGACAACACAGGAGAATATAACAGCGTTAACAGAGACTGACAACACAGGAGTATATAACAGAGTTAACAGAGACTGAACACAGGAGAATATAACAGGGTTAACAACAGAGAGACTGACAACACAGGAGAATATAACAGGGTTAACAACAGAGAGACTGACAACACAGGAGAATATAACAGTGTTAACAACAGAGAGACTGACAAACACAGGAGAATATAACAGCGTTAACAGAGACTGACAACACAGGAGTATAACAGGTAACAGAGTTAACAGGAGACTGAACACAGGAGAATATAACAGGGTTAACAACAGAGAGACTGACAACACAGGAGAATATAACAGGGTTAACAACAGAGAGACTGACAACACAGGAGAACAACAGATAACAGTGTTAACAACAGAGAGACTGACAACACAGGATAATATAACAGGGTTAACAACAGAGAGACTGACAACACAGGAGAATATAACAGTGTTAAACAACAGAGTGTTAACAGAGAGACTGACAACACAGGAGAATATAACAGTGTTAACAACAGAGGAGACTGACAACACAGGAGAATATAACAGGGTTAACAACAGAGAGACTGACAACACAGGAGAATATAACAGTGTTAACAACAGAGAGACTGACAACACAGGAGAATATAACAGGGTTAACAACAGACTGACAACACAGGAGAATATAACAGTGTTAACAACAGAGAGACTGACAACACAGGAGAATATAACAGCGTTAACACAGAGACTGACAACACAGGAGAATATAACAGGGTTAACAACAGAGAGACTGACAACACAAAAAAATATAACAGAGTTAACAGAGACTGACAACACAGGAGAATATAACAGTGTTAACAACAGAGAGACTGACAACACAGGAGAATATAACAGCGTTAACAGAGACTGACAACACAGGAGAATATAACAGGGTTAACAACAGAGAGACTGACAACACACAGGAGAATAAAACAGAGTTAACAGAGACTGACAACACAGGAGAATATAACAGGGTTAACAACAGAGAGACTGACAACACAGGAGAATATAACAGAGTTAACAGAGAGACTGACAACACAGGAGAATATAACAAAAGTTAACAACAGAGAGACTGACAACACAGGAGAATATAACAGAGAGACTGACAACACAGAGAATATAACAGAGTTCATACACAGTCAAAACAGGAAAGTCAAACAGATCAGATCAGCACAAAGCCTCTGCACGGTGGTAACAGGTGACTGTTGAGCCAGGGTTTAGAGTATTCCCTCACCAGAGGAAGTGGATGGCACAGACAGGCAGACAGCAGCCAAACATGTCCACCACCTTCATAGGCAGGTCCAGACCACTGGACGACTTATGGAGACACACCCCCAGATCTGCTGAGCCTGGGGCAGGGAGAACATCAGTACACACACACACACACACACACAGATCTGCTGAATGTGGGACAGGAAGACCATACTAACCTAGCAGAACAGGGTAGTCCTCCGCCTCCAGCCATGGAGTACAGATCTTCACATGCTCAAAGCTGAGAGTGTCTATCAGCTTCCTGTAGTGGTCCTTCTGAGGACCCTTACCTGATCACACACACACACCCCCAGGGAATTGAAACAATACATTCTCTAGGGTTAACAGTATAGGACTGACAAGGCTTGTAAAGGTTTTTCTCAGTTGGTTTAATCTAGCAACAATAGGTCAGTTGACAATGTAATTTTTTGTGAGGCTTCTCAATCAAATCACATTTATTCATAAAGCCCTTTTTACATCAGCCTTTGACGCAAAGGCTGTGTTTACACAGGCAGCCCAATTCTGATATTTTGTCCAATTATTGGCAAAAGATCTGATCTGATTGGTCAAAAGACCAAATCAGACGCAGCATGTAAAAGCGCTTTACAGTAATCCTGCCTAGACCACACAGACCTGCAGCAGTGCACTGTCAACACTATAGTTACCTGTGATGACACAGACCTGCAGCAGTACACTGTCAACACTATAGTTACCTGTGATGACACAGACCTGCAGCAGTACACTGTCAACACTTTAGTTACCTGTGTTGACACAGACCAGCAGCAGGACACTGTCAACACTATAGTTACCTGTGATGACACAGACCTGCAGCAATACACTGTCAACACTATAGTTACCTATGATGACACAGTCCTGCAGCATTACACTGTCAACACTATAGTTACCTGTGATGACACAGTCCTGCAGCATTACACTGTCAACACTATAGTTACCTGTGATGACACACACCAGCAGAAGTACATTGTCAACACTATAGTTACCTGTGATGACACAGACCAGCAGCAGTACACTGTCAACACTATAGTTACCTGTGATGACACAGACCTGCAGCAGTACATTGTCAACACTATAGTTACCTGTGATGACATAGACCTGCAGTAGTACACTGTCAACACTATAGTTACCTGTGATGACACAGACCTGCAGCAGTACATTGTCAACACAATAGTTACCTGTGATGACGCAGATCAGCGAGGGAAGAGAAGCTCCTGCTTTCACAAACCCCTCGTAGTCTGGTAGAGAAAACACACAAGGTTAATACAAGGGCTTGTATCCCAAACACACCCTAATATAGCCAGTGGTAGAAAAAGTACCCAATTGTCATACTTGAGTAAAAGTATAGATACCTTAATAGAAAGTTACTCAAGTAACTTTTGATAAGTGCGTGAATTTCACAATTTTCCTGTTCTGCTAAGCATTCAAAATGTAAGGAGTACTTTGGGGTGTATGGAGTAAAAAGTACAATATTTTCTTTAGGAATGTAAAAGTAGTCAAAAATATAAATAGTAAAGTACAGATACCCCAAAAAACTACTAGGGTGTGTACTTTAAAGCATTTTTACTTAAGTACTTTACACCACTACCCTATTCCCTTTGTAGTGCACTACTTTTGACCAGAGCCCAATGGGCCCTAAGAGGACACCACAGAGGTCTTTTAAAGTGTATCCTTCCTTCCTCACTTCCTTATAATCACTGATTAGATGTGATTGATTCTAATTAGGAATGACTAGACAGGGGAATTATAATCACTGATTAGACATGATTGATTCTAATTAGGAATGACTAGACAGGGGAATTATAATCACTGATTAGACATGATTGATTCTAATTAGGAATGACTAGACAGGGGAATTATAATCACTGATTAGACATGATTGATTCTAATTAGGAATGACTAGACAGGGGAATTATAATCACTGATTAGACATGATTGATTCTAATTAGGAATGACTAGACAGGGGAATTATAATCACTGATTAGACATGATTGATTCTAATTAGGAATGACTAGACCAGGGGAATTATAATCACTGATTAGACATGATTGATTCTAATTAGGAATGACTAGACAGGGAATTATAATCACTGATTAGACATGATTGATTCTAATTAGGAATGACTATCATGATAGACAGGGGAATTATAATCACTGATTAGACATGATTGATTCTAATTAGGAATGACTAGACAGGGGAATTATAATCACTGATTAGACATGATTGATTCTAATTAGGAAATGATGACTAGACTAGAGGTGAATTATAATCACTGATTAGACATGATTGATTCTAATTAGGAATGACTAGACAGGTGAATTATAATCACTGATTAGACATGATTGATTCTAATTAGGAATGACTAGACAGGGGAATTATAATCACTGATTAGACATGATTGATTCTAATTAGGAATGACTAGACAGGGGAATTATAATCACTGATTAGACATGATTGATTCTAATTAGGAATGACTAGACAGGGGAATTATAATCACTGATTAGACATGATTGATTCTAATTAGGAATGACTAGACAGGTGAATTATAATCACTGATTAGACATGATTGATTCTAATTAGGAATGACTAGACAGGGGAATTATAATCACTGATTAGACATGATTGATTCTAATTAGGAATGACTAGACAGGTGAATTATAATCACTGATTAGACATGATTGATTCTAATTAGGAATGACTAGACAGGGGAATTATAATCACTGATTAGACATGATTGATTCTAATTAGGAATGACTAGACAGGGGAATTATAATCACTGATTAGACATGATTGATTCTAATTAGGAATGACTAGACAGGTGAATTATAATCACTGATTAGACATGATTGATTCTAATTAGGAATGACTAGACAGGTGAATTATAATCACTGATTAGACATGATTGATTCTAATTAGGAATGACTAGACAGGTGAATTATAATCACTGATTAGACATGATTGATTCTAATTAGGAATGACTAGACAGGGTGAATTATAATCACTGATTAGACATGATTGATTAGGAATGACTAGACAGGGGAATTATAATCACTGATTAGACATGATTGATTCTAATTAGGAATGACTAGACAGGGGAATTATAATCACTGATTAGACATGATTGATTCTAATTAGGAATGACTAGACAGGTGAATTATAATCACTGATTAGACATGATTGATTCTAATTAGGAATGACTAGACAGGTGAATTATAATCACTGATTAGACATGATTGATTCTAATTAGGAATGACTAGACAGGTGAATTATAATCACTGATTAGACATGATTGATTCTAATTAGGAATGACTAGACAGGGGAATTATAATCACTGATTAGACATGATTGATTCCTAATTAGGAATGACTAGAGAGGTGAATTATAATCACTGATTAGACATGATTGATTCTAATTAGGAATGACTAGACAGGTGAATTATAATCACTGATTAGACATGATTGATTCTAAGGGAATGACTAGACAGGGGAATTATAATCACTGATTAGACATGATTGATTCTAATTAGGAATGACTAGACAGGTGAATTATAATCACTGATTAGACATGATTGATTCTAATTAGGAATGACTAGACAGTGAATTATAATCACTGATTAGACATGATTGATTCTAATTAGGAATGACTAGACAGGTGAATTATAATCACTGATTAGACATGATTGATTCTAATTAGGAATGACTAGACAGGGAATTATAATCACTGATTAGACATGATTGATTCTAATTAGGAATGACTAGACAGGTGAATTATAATCACTGATTAGACATGATTGATTCTAATTAGGAATGACTAGACAGGTGAATTATAATCACTGATTAGACATGATTGATTCTAATTAGGAATGACTAGACAGGTGAATTATAATCACTGATTAGACATGATGATTCTAATTAGGAATGACTAGACAGGTGAATTATAATCACTGATTAGACATGATTGATTCTAATTAGGAATGACTAGACAGGTGAATTATAATCACTGATTAGACATGATTGATTCTAATTAGGAATGACTAGACAGGTGAATTATAATCACTGATTAGACATGATTGATTAGGAATGACTAGACAGGTGAATTATAATCACTGATTAGACATGATTGATTCTAATTAGGAATGACTAGACAGGTGAATTATAATCACTGATTAGACATGATTGATTCTAATTAGGAATGACTAGACAGGGGAATTATAATCACTGATTAGACATGATTGATTAATTAGGAATGACTAGACAGGTGAATTATAATCACTGATTAGACATGATTGATTCTAATTAGGAATGACTAGACAGGGGAAATTATAATCACTGATTAGACATGATTGATTCTAATTAGGAATGACTAGACAGGTGAATTATAATCACTGATTAGACATGATTGATTCTAATTAGGAATGACTAGACAGGTGAATTATAATCACTGATTAGACATGATTGATTCTAATTAGGAATGACTAGACAGGTGAATTATAATCACTGATTAGACATGATTGATTCTAATTAGGAATGACTAGACAGGTGAATTATAATCACTGATTAGACATGATTGATTCTAATTAGGAATGACTAGACAGGTGAATTATAATCACTGATTAGACATGATTGATTCTAATTAGGAATGACTAGACAGGGGAATTATAATCACTGATTAGACATGATTGATTCTAATTAGGAATGACTAGACAGGGGAATTATAATCACTGATTAGACATGATTGATTCTAATTAGGAATGACTAGACAGGGGAATTATAATCACTGATTAGACATGATTGATTCTAATTAGGAATGACTAGACAGGTTAGAATTATAATCACTGATTAGACATGATTGATTCTAATTAGGAATGACTAGACAGGGGGAATTATAATCACTGATTAGACATGATTGATTCTAATTAGGAATGACTAGACAGGGGAATTATAATCACTGATTAGACATGATTGATTCTAATTAGGAATGACTAGACAGGTGAATTATAATCACTGATTAGACATGATTGATTCTAATTAGGAATGACTAGACAGGGGAATTATAATCACTGATTAGACATGATTGATTCTAATTAGGAATGACTAGACAGGGGAATTATAATCACTGATTAGACATGATTGATTCTAATTAGGAATGACTAGACAGGGGAATTATAATCACTGATTAGACATGATTGATTCTAATTAGGAATGACTAGACAGGTGAATTATAATCACTGATTAGACATGATTGATTAGGAATTAGGAATGACTAGACAGGGTGAATTATAATCACTGATTAGACATGATTGATTCTAATTAGGAATGACTAGACAGGGGAAATTATAATCACTGATTAGACATGATTGATTCTAATTAGGAATGACTAGACAGGAATTATAATCATTGAATTTTAGTCATGATTGATTCTAATTAGGAATGACTAGACAGGTGAATATAATCACTCACTGATTAGACATGATTGATTCTAATTAGGAATGACTAGACAGGGGAATTATAATCACTGATTAGACATGATTGATTCTAATTAGGAATGACTAGACAGGTGAATTATAATCACTGATTAGACATGATTGATTCTAATTAGGAATGACTAGACAGGTGAATATAATCACTGATTAGACATGATTGATTAATTAGGAATGACTAGACAGGTGAATTATAATCACTGATTAGACATGATTGATTCTAATTAGGAATGACTAGACAGGTGAATTATAATCACTGATTAGACATGATTGATTAATTAATGACTAGACAGGTGAATTATAATCACTGATTAGACATGATTGATTCTAATTAGGAATGACTAGACAGGGTGAATTATAATCACTGATTAGACATGATTGATTCTAATTAGGAATGACTAGACAGGGGAATTATAATTATAGACATGATGATTTAGACATGAATGACTGAATCACTTTAGACATGATTGATTAGGAAGACTAGACAGGTGAATTATAATCACTGATTACTGATTAGAATGATTGATTCTAATTAGGAATGACTAGACAGGTGAATTATAATCACTGATTAGACATGATTGATTAGGAATGACTAGACAGGTGAATTATAATCACTGATTAGACATGATTGATTCTAATTAGGAAATGACTAGACAGGTGAATTATAATCACTGATTAGACATGATGATTCTAATTAGGAATGACTAGACAGGTGAATTATAATCACTGATTAGACATGATTGATTCTAATTAGGAATGACTAGACAGGTGAATTATAATCACTGATTAGACATGATTGATTCTAATTAGGAATGACTAGACAGGGGAATTATAATCACTGATTAGACATGATTGATTGAATTAGGAATGACTAGACAGGTGAATTATAATCACTGATTAGACATGATTGATTATAATTAGGAATGACTAGACAGGTGAATTATAATCACTGATTAGACATGATTGATTATAATTAGGAATGACTAGACAGGGGAATTATAATCACTGATTAGACATGATTGATTGATTAGAAATTAGGAATGACTAGACAGGGGAATTATAATCACTGATTAGACATGATTGATTCTAATTAGGAATGACTAGACAGGGATTCGAATTATAATCACTGATTAGACATGATTGATTCTAATTAGGAATGACTAGACAGGTGGAATTATAATCACTGATTAGACAGATTGATTCTAATTAGGAATGACTAGACAGGTGAATTATAATCACTGATTGACATGATTGATTCTAATTAGGAATGACTAGACAGGTGAATTATAATCACTGATTAGACATGATTGATTCTAATTAGGAATGACTAGACAGGTGAATTATAATCACTGATTAGACATGATTGATTCTAATTAGGAATGACTAGACAGGTGAATTATAATCACTGATTAGACATGATTGATTCTAATTAGGAATGACTAGACAGGTGAATTATAATCACTGATTAGACATGATTGATTCTAATTAGAATGACTAGACAGGGGAATTATAATCACTGATTAGACATGATTGATTCTAATTAGGAATGACTAGACAGGTGAATTATAATCACTGATTAGACATGATGATTTCTAATTAGGAATGACTAGACAGGGGAATTATAATCACTGATTAGACATGATTGATCTAATTAGGAATGACTAGACAGGTGAATTATAATCACTGATTAGACATGATTGATTCTAATTAGGAATGACTAGACAGGGGGAATTATAATCACTGATTAGACATGATTGATTCTAATTAGGAATGACTAGACAGGGGAATTATAATCACTGATTAGACATGATTGATTCTAATTAGAATGACTAGACAGGGGAATTATAATCACTGATTAGACATGATTGATTCTAATTAGGAATGACTAGACAGGGAATTATAATCACTGATTAGACATGATTGATTCTAATTAGGAATGACTAGACAGGTGAATTATAATCACTGATTAGACATGATTGATTCTAATTAGGAATGACTAGACAGGGGAATTATAAATCACTGATTAGACATGATTGATTAATTAGGAATGACTAGACAGGTGAATTATAATCACTGATTAGACATGATTGATTCTAATTAGGATGACTAGACAGGTGAATTATATCAATCACTGATTAGACACTAGATTGATTAATCATGAGGAATGACTAGACATGGGAATTATAATCACTGATTTAGACATGATTGATTCTAATTAGGAATGACTAGACAGGTGAATTATAATCACTGATTAGACATGATTGATTCTAATTAGGAATGACTAGAACAGGTGGAATTATAATCACTGATTAGACATGATTGATTCTAATTAGGAATGACTAGACAGGTGAATTATAATCACTGATTAGACATGATTGATTCTAATAGGAATGACTAGACAGGGGAATTATAATCACTGATTAGACATGATTTAATTAGGAATGACTAGACAGGTGAATTATAATCACTGATTAGACATGATTGATTCTAATTAGGAATGACTAGACAGGTGAATTATAATCACTGATTAGACATGATTGATTCTAATTAGGAATGACTAGACAGGTGATTATTATAATCACTGATTAGACATGATTGATTCTAGGAATAGGAAGACTATAATCACTGATTAGAATTATTAATCAGGATTAGACATGATTGATTCTAATTAGGAATGGACTAGACAGGGAATTATAATCACTGATTAGACTGATTAGACAGGTGATTATAATCACTGATTAGACATGATTGATTAGGGATGACTAGACAGGTGAATTATAATCACTGATTAGACATGATTATTCTAATTAGGAATGACTAGACAGGTGAATTATTATAATCACTGATTAGACATGATTGATTCTAATTAGGAATGACTAGACAGGTGAATTATAATCACTGATTAGACATGATTGAATTATATTAGGAATGACTAGACAGGTGAATTATAATGACTGATTATAATCACTGATGACATGATGATTAGGAATGACTAGACAGGTGAATTATAATCACTGATTAGACATGATTGATTCTAATTAGGAATGACTAGACAGGTGAATTATAATCACTGATTAGATTGATTGATGACTAGATTAGGAATGACTAGACATGTTGATTCTATTAGGAATAACTCACTGATTAGAATCATGATTGATTCTAATTAGGAATGACTAGACAGGTGAATTATAATCACTGATTAGACATGACATGATTCTAATTAGGAATGACTAGACAGGTGAATTATAATCACTGATTAGACATGATTGATTCTAATTAGGAATGACTAGACAGGGGAATTATAATCACTGATTAGACATGATTGATTCTAATTAGGAATGACTAGACAGGGGAATTATAATCACTGATTAGACATGATTGATTCTAATTAGGAATGACTAGAGGAGGGGAATTATAATCACTGATTAGACATGATTGATTCTAATTAGGAATGACTAGACAGGTGGAATTATAATCACTGATTAGATGATGATTCTGATTAGGAATGACTAGACAGGGGAATTATAATCACTATTAGAAGGACATGAATTATTAAATCAGACAGGGGAATTATAATCACTGATTAGACATGATTGATTCTAATTAGGAATGACTAGACAGGTGAATTATAATCAATCAGACTGATTGATTAGACATGATTGATTCTAATTAGGAATGACTAGACAGGTGAATTATAATCACTGATTAGACATGATTGATTAGGAATTAGGAATGACTAGACAGGTGAATTATAATCACTGATTAGACATGATTGATTCTAATTAGGAATGACTAGGACAGGTGGATTATAATCACTGATTAGACATGATTGATTCTAATTAGGAATGACTAGACAGGTGAATTAGAATCACTGATTAGACATGATTGATTCTAATTAGGAATGACTAGACAGGTGAATTATAATCACTGATTAGACATGATTTCTAATTAGGAATGACTAGACAGGTGAATTATAATCACTGATTAGACATGATTGATTCTAATTAGGAATGACTAGACAGGTGAATTATAATCACTGATTAGACATGATTGATTAATTAGGAATGACTAGACAGGTGAATTATAATCACTGATTAGACATGATTGATTCTAATTAGGAATGACTAGACAGGTGAATTATAATCACTGATTAGACATGATTGATTCTAATTAGGAATGACTAGACAGGTGAATTATAATCACTGACTAGACATGATGATTCTATTAGACACTAGACAGAATTATAACTGATCACTAATTAGACAATGACTAGACAGGTGAATTATAATCACTGATTAGACATGATTGATTCTAATTAGGAATGACTAGACAGGTGAATTATAATCACTGATTAGACATGATTGATTCTATTAGGAATGACTAGACAGGTGAATTATAATCACTGATTAGACATGATTGATTCTAATTAGGAATGACTAGACAGGTGAATTATAATCACTGATTAGACATGATTGATTCTAATTAGGAATGACTAGACAGGGGAAATTATAATCACTGATTAGACATGATTGATTCTAATTAGGAATGACTAGACAGGTGAATTATAATCACTGATTAGACATGATTGATTCTAATTAGGAATGACTAGACAGGTGAATTATAATCACTGATTAGACATGATTGATTCTAATTAGGAATGACTAGACAGGTGAATTATAATCACTGATTAGACATGATTGATTCTAATTAGGAATGACTAGACAGGTGAATTATAATCACTGATTAGACATGATGATTAGGAATGACTAGACAGGTGAATTATAATCACTGATTAGACATAGACATATTGATTAATTAGGATTGATTCTAATTAGGGAATGACTAGACTAGATTAGGATTGAATTATAATCACTGATTAGATGATTCTAATTAGGACATGATTGATTCTAATTAGGAATGACTAGACAGGGGAATTATAATCACTGATTAGACATGATTGATTCTAATTAGGAATGACTAGACAGGGGAATTATAATCACTGATTAGACATGATTGATTCTAATTAGGAATGACTAGACAGGGGAATTATAATCACTGATTAGACATGATTGATTCTAATTAGGAATGACTAGACAGGGGAATTATAATCACTGATTAGACATGATTGATTCTAATTAGGAATGACTAGACAGGTGAATTATAATCACTGATTAGACATGATTGATCAATGAATGACTAGACAGGTGAAATTATAATCACTGATTAGACATGATTGATTAGGAATGACTAGACAGGTGAATTATAATCACTGATTAGACATGATTGATTCTAATTAGGAATGACTAGACAGGTGAATTATAATCACTGATTAGACATGATTGATTAGGAATGACTAGACAGGTGAATTATAATCACTGATTAGACATGATTGATTCTAATTAGGAATGACTAGACAGGTGAATTATAATCACTGATTAGACATGATTGATTCTAATTAGGAATGACTAGACAGGTGAATTATAATCACTGATTAGACATGATTGATTAGGAATGACTAGACAGGTGAATTATAATCACTGATTAGACATGATTGATTCTAATTAGGAATGACTAGACAGGTGAATTATAATCACTGATTAGACATGATTGATTAGGAATGACTAGACAGGTGAATTATAATCACTGATTAGACATGATTGATTAGGAATGACTAGACAGGTGAATTACAATCGCTGATTAGACATTATTGATCCTAATTAGGAATGACTAGACAGGTGAATTATAATCACTGATTAGACGTGATTGATTCTAATTAGGAATGACTAGACAGGTGAATTATAATCACTGATTAGACATGATTGATTCTAATTAGGAATGACTAGACAGGGGAATTTTAAATAGCTGATTAGACATGATTGATTCTAATTAAGAATGACTAGACAGGGGAATTCAAGTGCTCCACCTCATGGCTTGCATCTGTCCAGTCTTTTCTAATCAGAGATGACTTCAAAAGAAGGACAGATGGGGCCCAACTGCAGATGATAATGATTACCTTCCAGAGCCTTCAGCAGAATGGAGAAGTCCTCATCCTCTGTTGAACACAGATAGGTGAAACAGTGAGAGACCCTAACAAGTATTTACACCTGACAACCGTATGTACTTACGTTGTACACATGGCAATTAAACAGATAGAGCCAGGATTGTATTTTATGTCCAACACAGAAAACCTATAGTCTGATCCTCATCCTGACCTGACTCCAAACAGAATGTAAACTGGCTCCAGTCTGATCCCCATCCTGACTGACAGAATCTGATCCAGTCTGATCCCCATCCTGACCTGACACCAAACAGAATGTAAACTGGTCTGATCCCATCCTGACCTGATGTAAACCTCCATCCTGATCCCCATCCTGACCTGACACCAAACAGAATGTATATCACTGAACTAGACATGAATGATTCTAAACTGGCTCCAGTCTGATCCCCATCCTAACCTGACACCAAACAGAATGTAAACTGGTAAAAATCCAGAAAAACGTTTCAATTTAAACTGACAAAATGCAGAGTCTCCTGGTGCTTCTGAAATTGCACCCTATTCCCTATATAAAGTGCACTACTTTTGACCAGAGCCTATAGGGCTATAGGGTGCCATTTGGGACGCACCCTCTGTCTGTAGGGTACTGACCGGTCCAGCTGGTGCTGCTGATCAGTAGGGCAGGTCGACCAGAGGTCAAGGTCACAGAAAGGTCACTTGGGTCACGACCTGTAAACACTGTCCTCTCTGTCTCACCACCAGGGGGCTCACCACTGTAACAGACACACAGGGGTTATATAACCTGTGTTATAACGTGTTATGACATGTCTATGATAGTGTAATATATATTTTTATGATAGTTCTTTCTCTCTCCAATGTAACAGATACACAGCGGTTATGAAATGTGTTATTACATGTCTGTTAAATGTATTTGATAGTGTAATAACATGATAATAACTGTTCCTTATACTGTCAAAAGGCAAAGAAAGCAGCCCAAGACCGGCAACGTTGGATAACTTTAGTACAGGCCCTATGTTCCTCCAGGAACCAAAATGATAACTTTAGTACAGGCCCTATGTTCCTCCAGGAACCAGGAGGACAGCTTTAGTACAGGCCCTATGTTCCTCCGGGAACCAAGAGGATAACTTTAGTTGTCTATGTCTTGGCCAGCCTCATCAACAGACTACACTAGACTCACCAGACCTGGAACTGAGGGTCAGTCTTGGCCAGCCTCATCAACAGACTACACTAGACTCACCAGACCTGGAACTGAGGGTTAGTCTTGGCCAGCCTCATGAACAGCTGGTGCTGTAGATCCACTGGAGACTCCTTGAAGATAGCAGGTGGCTTGTCATACAATGTGGTCGCCCTATAGGGGGAGAATAAGACAATAAGTCATGACAATAGTAGTCAACTATCTTCTCTTTCTGTTGCCTGTAAAACCAATAATCTGGGAAAGACCAATACTACTTACAGACAAGATAGCTATAGACAGACAATAGTTTGATAGGAAACCATTGTCATGTAGATATGTCTCCACATCCTGTCATGTCTTTAGATATGTCTCCACATC
This sequence comes from Coregonus suidteri, assembly GCA_036851935.1. Taxonomy (NCBI): domain Eukaryota; kingdom Metazoa; phylum Chordata; class Actinopteri; order Salmoniformes; family Salmonidae; genus Coregonus; species Coregonus suidteri. Next base: position 19,197 of record JAGTTL010001020.1, read on the forward strand.
CTGTCATGTCTGTAGATATGTCTCCACATCCTTATAATCACTGATCATGTCTGTAGGTATGTCTCCACATCCTGTCATGTCTGTAGGTATGTCTCCACATCCTGTCATGTCTGTAGGTATGTCTCCACATCCTGTCATGTCTGTAGGTATGTCTCCACATCCTGTCATGTCTGTAGATATGTATCCACATCCTGTCATGTCTGTAGATATGTCTCCACATCCTGTCATGTCATGTAGATATGTCTCCACATCCTGTCATGTCTGTAGGTATGTAGATCCAATTATCCTGTCATGTCATGTAGATATGTCTCCACATCCTGTCATGTCATGTAGATATGTCTCCACATCCTGTCATGTCTGTAGGTATGTCTCCACATCCTGTCATGTCTGTAGGTATGTCTCCACATCCTGTCATGTCTGTAGGTATGTCTCCACATCCTGTGTCATGTCTGTAGATATGTCTCCACATCCTGTCATGTCTGTA